>VUQH01081451.1:0-10874 GCA_015106775.1 Etroplus canarensis | reverse complement strand
TCTCTCTGCCTCCTGACACGCTTCCCCCCCCTCCCCCTCCTTGGTCTTCGGCCAACAGTAACATAGTTTCCACCAGCACCCTGTTGGCTAACGGCACCGGAGGCGGTCGTTGTTAACCCGGGCCGCGACCGATCCGGTATGGAAGTCGTGTTATGAATCCGCATATTTGATTTGGCACAGTTTTTACGCCGGATGCCCTTCCTGACGCAACCCTCCCCATTTACCCGGGCTTGGGACCGGCACTAGGACTACACTGGCTTGTGGGCCCCGTGGCTGGTTTGTAGGAAGGATAAATCTATGCGGTTGTTTTTCTGGGGTTGGTCTGGGCCCCTTATTTTCAGTGAAGGGAAATTTTAATGCTTACTGAGACATTCTGGACAATTCTATGCTTCCAAGTTTCTGGAAACAGTTTGGGGAAGGCAAACATGGACACAGTTATGCTGCCTTCAGTTTGTGGGTCTCTCAATCAAGCGATAAAGAGCTTGCTGTGTGCCCCAGTGCACACAGCAAGACACAATGAGTTTGGTATTGAAGAACCTGACTGGCCCTCACAGAGCCCTGCCCTCAACCCCATCTAACAACTTTGGGATGAACTAGAACGTAGACTTTGAGCCAGGCCCTCTCATCCCAACATCTGTGTTATGACCTCACAAACACTCTTCTGGATGAATGGACAAAAATTCCCACAGACACTCCAACATCTTGCAGAAAGCCTTCCCAGCAGAGTGGAAGCTGTTCTGACCCCATCCAATCAGTTTTGCATAATTTGGCTGAATCTAAGCAGAGAATGCAGCCCTGTAGATTAATAAAGCACAGAAGCCCTGCAGGCCAAACAGAGCTTACCTTTGGTCCAGCAGCAGAGATGATGATGTGTCCCGGTGGTTGGATCCACGGTTCTCCGTCCACCTGTACTGGTATGGGTTTTCTCAGCCTCAGCCTGATGTAGTTTCCTTGAGCAATGCGAATTCCGGAGCGGAAACCACTCTGTACCTGACCCTGTACACACACACACACACACACACACACACACACACACAGGTGAAATATCTGGACAAAGCTAGCCTTGTGACCTCCACTACAGATTTTTTTCTCACCATATGGACGACCCCTGTGACCCCAACCACCTCCAACATGCCGTCATCAATGCTCGGTTTTCCATAGCGGCTGTCAACTTCTGACCCCCAGAGATCAGCACCTGACCCCCAACTGGACACGTAAAGATGAACGTGAGGTCAAGGGTTTTCCACTGCTGTAATGTGCATAGGTGTGTGTGTGTGTGTGAGACCTGGGTATATTGAGGAAGATCAACCCCTCTATGTTGGGTAAGGGGATGTCGTGACCTTCGACCTGAAGCTGCAGCTCTTTGTGGAGGCTCCTGGTGTGACTGATTTTCTGCAGACCGACTTTCACATAGACACCTTTGTTATGGAACCTGTGGAAGGAACCAAGGGGGTCCTGAAAAACACGGTCTTTAAGCCCCTGTCACACCTTGAGGAATAAACCAGCGTATGCCCACGTATGTAAGTGGAAATACGTGGAGATAATGTCCAGCGTACCCATAACTTATTTCTGACCTATCAGTAACATGCTTTGAACCTATGTGCAACTTATCTCCAACACATACTGACGTATGTTGACGTATTTGACGTGTTCTGGACGACCACAGTTGTTTCTAACTTACAGCTAACATATTATGGCATATTGGCTGAGAGTAGGTGTCGGCCGCGGATGCAGCTACGATGTCTCTGACGATGCCTGAGAGGTGTTGGAACCTGCATCACCTCCATCACCTCCATCACAGGGTGAGTGTGAGGGTGATGAGGGTTCCTCCATGCGTCCACATCCACAGCCAGGAGACTTGTTGGCAGCGTTCTTCGAGTTTTTCTTTGGAATGGCAGTGATGTTCATACTGCGAATAGACTATGACATGCTGTGCATATGTTGTGAACGCCGGCAACATGCTAAGCTTTCTTTGGTATAAGTTATTAAAACGTTCTATATGAGTTACTAATACATTATGTTTACGTCCAAATTTAAAATAAACATAGTTCTGCATATGCCAGTGTTTTAGAGAGATTTTGATTCGACATTCACTCGTTAATTCATCAAGGTGTGACAGGGCTTTACCAGCAGAAACATGCCTTAGCTACTCTATGCCTGTAACTTAAAGCGCAATGCCACCGATGGCCACTAGATGTCGACTCCAAAACAATCCCTGGCAGCAAACAAAATAAACCTCAACTTTGATGGCCAGTGAGTGACTATGATCGTAATCACTAAATGTTGGCCGTCTAATAAATGTGTTGCTCACAGAAGAAGTCATTTATCTGTTAAATGATTTTTAATAAAGACTCAGGCTGACAAAGAGACAGGAAACAAATATGACAAAATAATGTGAAATATCTAAAAGAAGGTGCAAAACATGCACTAATAGACACAAAAGAACAAAGGAAACCCAGTTTTTTACAAAAAGGCTCCAAACAACTAGAAATAATCTTGAAAAGACCACATAGAGTCCTGTGAAAAACTAAGTACACCCTTACTGCTTCATTAGGAATTAAGAGGGTAAGCAGCAGCCAGGTGCTAATTAACTGATCATCAGTCAGTGTGAGCACCTCTATAAAAGCAGAAGCTTTGGCACTTTGCTGCTCTGGAGCGTTCAGGTATATGTTAACACAACGCTGCAGTTTTCCCAGGACTGGACGTCCCAGCAAATTCACCTCAAGGTCAGACCGTGCAATGGTCAGAGAAACTAAAAAAACAACCCCAGAGCTACATCTCAGACTCTACAGGCCTCAGCTGGCAGGTTAAAGGTTAAACATCACAATAGGACATTTCTAAAAAGACTCAAGTATGGCTTGTTTGGAAGGGTTGCAGGAGAAAGGCTCTTCTCGCTAAAAAGAACATGGCAACGTGGCTTAGGTTTGCAAAGTTACATCTGAACAAACCACAAGACTTCTGGAACAATGTCCTTTGGACAGATGTTTGGTGAAAACCCAAACTCAGCATATCAGCACAAACACCTCATAGCAACTGTCAGCAGAGTGGTGGACAGGTAATGATTTGGGCTGGTATTGCAGCCACAGGACCTGGGCACCTTGCAGTCATTGAGCCCACCATGAACTCCTCTGTATACCAAAGTATTCTAGAGTCAAATGTGAGGACATCTGCCTGACAGCTAAAGTTTGACCCAAACTAGGTCATGCAACAGGACAATGATCCCAAGCACAGCAGCAAATCTCCAACAGAATGTCTGGAAAAGAAAAGAATCAAAATGTTACAATGGCCCAGTCAAAGTTCAGACCTCCACCTGATTGGAATGCTGTGGTGGGACCTTAAGGGTGCTGTGCATAAATGAATGCCCGCAAACCTCAATGACCTGAAGCAACATTAAAGAAGGGTGGACCAAAATTCCTTCACCATGATATGAGACTGATGAAGTCATACAGAAAGCCATTACTTCAAGTTACTGCTTCTAAAGGTGGTTCTACAAGCTGCAGAATCATGTGGTGTACTTAGTTTTTCACAGGACTGCACAGTCTGCAATGGTTGGCACTGAAGTGTACCAGGTTACCTGCTGGTGAATTTGTCGGGTTCGTCCTCTCGGGCCTGGTGGAAGTCCAGGCTGAGCTCTGCGTCAATACCGAGGCCAAAGTAGTTGTTCATCTGGACAATCTGAGAGAAACAGGGAGATATTTCAGTTATGCTTTCATCCGTTTTTTACTTTAGTTCTTTCTTTAGTGACAGTCATAATGCAGCGAATAAACAGCTTGTCCCATTTTGGTTCTGCTCCATTAATTTCTTTCTATCAGCTGACTATTACATCATCTCTTGGGTGAATGTTTAATCATCTCAGTTCCCAGTGCCATTACAAATCAGACCACAATCTCTCCATGCAGGCCGGAGAGACCTGAAGTGAAGCGGCTCACTGCGTCGGAGGACCTGTTTGGGAACCACAAGGATGCTGAGGGCTGCTGGTTCAAGACCTGCCTAGACCTTGACCTGGGGGCCATTCAAGACCCTGACCTGGACCCATATGTGTGGACACCATTGAAGGTGCCCCTGAACAAAGCACCAAACCCTCTACATTGTTCTCTGGAGCCTGTAATGGGGCAGCCTTATTCAGGTTGCATGTAAAACAGTGTGCTTTACAACTAACAAGACTGTGTTGCTGACTTGAAATTCCCCCTTCTGGGGACTAATAAAGGATGTTTATCTTTATCTTTTATTTTGTGAACACTGAAGAACTACAAGGGCACCCCGAGAGTGCAGACTCCCACCAAGTCCAAAGTCATATTTCACAGTTTTAAGGAAAACTGATCCAGATCCATACCAAAATGAAATGCACTCTTCCTCCTGGTCTCACTGACAATCGAAGTATCAGGACTGATGACTCCACTGTGGATCTCACCTTGCTGGTGAACTACAGCCTGCAGGATGAAACTATAATCACAGTCACTGTAGTGGACGCGAGTTTTGTCCATATCCCCAAAACTAACAACTTGTTTGGTTTATTGTTCGCTCATCTTACTGGTATGTCTTTGATTTCCAAGTTCGTTTAAATCCAACGCAAAAGCAAGTCTCACCTCATGATGCGTGAAATTTCTTTTTAAAAACAGCTGGATTATTTTTGTATGATGTCACATCTCCCACATCTTCACCTCTGACCACCAGTGGACAAACAACTTCCTTCGAAGGTCCAGCCAGTAGCTGGAATCAAGAACCAGCAACAAAACTGACCAGGAAGTCCTACGAATTCCGATTACGTTTTTCTAAACCCTGAAGTTGAATCACACTTCCTGCTGCCTTCCATTTCCAACTGTAGACAGCAGCAGGGGAATGCTCAGCCCATGGGACAATCACACCTGATAGGCTTTCGGGACACAGCATCACTCAAATTTTTTGTGGGAGGTGTTACAATAGAAAGTCCAAACTATCCGTGACCATCAACGCACTCGCGGGCTTTGGTCAAGCTATAAGCTGAGACCACAAACCTCTTGGGCTTACTGTAAGTGATGTTTTCTAAAAGTTTCAAAAATGTAACTATTTTATCCTTTATCCTTTCTGTAAATACAGACTAAATGGTACAAAAGTTGGGAGAAAGAAGACATAAGACAAAGGTGCTTTCCTACGCTTGTTTTACGTTCAGTTTTTAATAGTTTTAAAACAGTTTAAGTGGTGAACCAAATTATTAAAATGCTCTCAGCTCAGACCTTGGGTGGCTCCTGGTAGCCATTATCCTTGCCGTCCTCAGAGACGTCCTGAGCGTCCAGCAGGATGGTCCATCGGTCCATCAGAACCTCTTCAGCTTCATCAACAGAGACCAGGATGTGGTGAGGGTCCTCGCCACTGTAACCTGGACCCCAACGCAGGATACGAGCCAAGTCGTTACCTGATGGGACAAGACAAGCCGATCAGGACTGTTTACCAATTTATTAAGACCCCCAACGCACAAAGAAAACAACGAAATTAAATTAACAGTGCACCATCTAGGTATTAGAAAACAGATAAGATTGAGCAGTGTTTGGTCTCACCTGTTCCCAGTGGTACAATGCCAATGGGCGGCTCCCGACAGACCAGTTTGTGCCTCACAGCCTCCAGTATTCCCAGCACCCAGCCCACCGTCCCATCGCCTCCACAGACAAGCACCCGAAACCTGGGAACCTCCCTGAATGTGTGGAGGCTGGGCAGGAGAGGAGATAACAGACACTTTTTTACTCAACAATCGCTACTCAACCATTTCTGCTACTTTTCACCTAAACTACCGACTGCAACTTTATCAATGTCTTTAGGACATATCAAGTCTCGAATGACAATCAGAGTCAGAATTCTTAACCTGTCCAAATCAGAACTAACGTCACTGCGGTCGTTGCAGTCAGCTGATCTGTGTCGGGGTAAAGTTTGTGTCCCTCTGGGATCAAGTTACATCGCTTGGTAATTATATTGTGCCTCTGAGTAGTTGCTTAGTTGCTTGTTATCTCTGTGGCACTTTGACACGCTTCTGTATTCAGTTTGCATCCCCGTGTAGTTGTTCTATACCTGTTTTTATTCACTTTGCCTTTCATTGAAGCTTTTTAAATCAGCCACAGGGGCCCACAAGCCAGTGTACTCCTAGTGCCAGTCCTGATGCTTTTCGAATCTCTTTAAATACATTTCCACCAATGCAGAACCAGGTCAGTTCTTGTTTTGCAGTCCTGACTGTGAACCCAATAAAAGGTTGCCGGTTACCAGGACCTTTTTAGCCCTGAGGGGATGTGGACATTGTCCCGGTCTGTCATGGTGAAGAGGGAGCTGAGCTCCAAGGCAAAGCTGTCGATTTACCGGTCGATCTACGTTCCTACCCTCATGTATTCATGAACTTTGGGTAATGATGAAAGGATGAGATCATGAATACAAGAGGCTGAAATGAGCTTTCTCCACAGGGTCACTGGGCTCACCCTCAGAGACAGGGTGAGGAACTCAGTCATCCAGGAGAGGCTCAAGAGTAGAGCCGCTGTTCCTCCACATCCAAAGGAACCAGTTGAGGTGGTTCATCTGATTAGGACTCCTCCTGGACAGGTTCCCACTTGAGGTGTTTCGGGCACGTCCATCTGGGAGGGGACACAAGAGCAGACCCAGGACAGGCTAGAGAGACTATATCTCCCAACTGGCCTGGGAACATCTTGGTGTCCCCCATGAAGAACGGGAGGAGGTGGCTGGGGAGAGGAAAGTCTTGGCTTCGCTGCTCGAACTGCTGCCTCTGTGACCTGGAACCCTGGAAAAGTGGTAGATGACGACGAAAGGGCTGGGTATTCATCCTCTCCCTTCCATTTGGGATCTGTTCCCAGCGTTTGTGCTGCCCTTCCTTGAGTGTTGGACATGTGACCGCTCCGAGGACACACAGTCAGGTTTGTCGGAATTGGGGGTGGGGGGTTGTTGTCCGGGGGTAGGTCCCAGGCTCGTGGGGCCCTGTGACCTGTGCTCAGCTGGGGTTCAGGATGGCTGGCTGTGGCTTTGTCTCTCCAGGGCTCTCGCTCCTGGCCACTGGAGGCTCCTTCTGGGGCCCTCTGAACTTCTCCCTTGGAGTGGGGCCTGGGGCCCTGGATCTCTGATATTCTGTGGGGACTGTGGGGTGCTCGGGCGGCCTGGGTCTGGTTGGTGTGGTTGCAGTCGCCCACCCTCATCATTATTATTAACTACATTCTGTGACAGACACACACACCAGGTCTCACGCTGACCCACTCACACATGTATGCTTACAGTAACACAGACCATTAGTGGTCATTGTGGACATTTGTTACAATTGTCTCTTGTATCTCTTCTTGACTGTTCATGTTGTTGTCTTTGATTGTACTTGTTCCTCTTTATATTTCTATTTTTCCCCTTCTCTGACTGACAGCTTTTGAAAAAGTCATCATTTTTCTATCGGGAGTCTCGCGTTGTCCTCACCCTGCCAGCGGTCCTCCATTCGTGATGTCAAAGACCTGGTGAGGGTTCAGGAGTTTCCGGAAGCCATAGAGGAGCTCTCGTCCCTTCATACCTCCACTCTTTGGGTTGACAAAGACCAGCAGGGGACACGCGTCTCTTTCCAGCTTGTTGTGCTGAAAGACAAATCACAAGCTTGTGGGATGTTTGGCAGATATAAAAAATCCAGCTGAAGTCGTCTTTATTTGAACCTCAAAAACTGGAGGTTGAATTGCTTTTCTGAAGATTTATTACATACGCTTTGTTTCCAGAGATATTTCTGGAGCTGTTTAACCACCACAGCTTCATTACAGCTGTGTGCTTCTTTTTGTTCCCCTCAGTTCTGTTTTGTGCAGATTTAGCCACGTTCTCAGAGTAAACAGGACTTTAAACATGCGGGGTTAATTCTCCCTTGAACAAACCACTGGTTCACAGCTGGAGTCGGTCACCAGGTTCTGAGCACTGCTCCTAAACGCAGAGAGAGAGTTTCTAAATGACAGTTACCATGACCTCTGGGATGACCAGGGAAGTGAGCGCCTTGTTGTTCACAGACGTGTCTTTAGCCAGCATGTAAATCCTCTCAGCTTCAGCGAAACATGAGATCTGCAACGCCACAGCACCTGCACACACACACACACACACACACACACGCATTTTCATTGTTGCTGTTGATGGAGTATTTGCCTCTGTCCTCAAACGGGTTTCAAAAAATGTCAGAACAGCTGCTGAAATTCAAACTGCAGCTATTCTGCTCTTTCCACCTCAGCGTTCTTTGAACAATCGAAAAGAGTGGCTTTACATGATTCAGAGCTCAAAATAATCCTTCTTTATCTTATGCTGTGGTCTTGGTGCTAAAAAAGCTGTTTATGCCACCCTCCACTTCAGAGAAATTTCTTCTAAACTGGCTGCACCTTGTAAACAAAAAGCTTAAAGCAGCAGGAGGTGGAGCTCCTCTACCAGAGATGACCATATTAGGGATATCCCCTCTTTGTGACATCATACAGAGCCAAGAGAAGAAGAAACCGTGAGAAACTGAGTGCTTGACTCACAGATGTTTTGCTCCTTTGGCCATTTTTAACATGAACATCCACTATTGGAACAGGATACAAGGTGTGACTGGGAAGTTCTGGGAACTGAACCATAAAACATTTATGATGGGCCAAGATGGCAGCGCGATGGTAGTGCGGCCACTCCGGAACCAAGGTGGTGCTTGTACCCCTGTGACTGTCCCTGTTTTGACCCGGTATTTGGGTGTTCAGGTGTGTGGACGCTGGGACGGTGGTGTTCGTGTTCGAAAGTCGGAGGTTCGAGGACCACCAGACGCCATTGTAGCTCTGTAACTCCGTCCACAGATGGTGCTAACTGGCAATCTGGCGGCGTTGTTTTTCATGACCTGCCGGGCAGCATCCGGGAAACCAAAGTTTTTGTGTTCCAGGGGGAGTATGGTCGCAGGGCTGATGCTGTGGCTGGGTGGTTTCTGGGGGCTCCAATCTCGGCTTGCTGTGTGGACCGGGACTTCAGTCCTCGGCGTCGCCTGATGCCGGTGGCCGGGGAAGAGGACATCGCAGGCGGAGTGTTGTGCTGGGCCAGCGGCGGGCCCTGGCCAGCCGGCACTACCTTTGTATGGGGCACTGGGTCCTGGGGGAACGCTGTTTCATTTCACTGTTTATATGTAGTTGAAATGACAATAAAGCAATCCAATCCAATCTAATCCAAAAGCAAAAACTTAACCAGATTTCAATTAACCCAAACTCCCCTAGGGTTGGAGGCGCTTGCAGTGTCCGATCCTGAAGGTGGCGCATCAGGTCAGGAGTGTGAACAAAGACTGATGCACAGTAAATCCATTCCACAGGATGGGACTGTCAGTGCAGAGATCATCTTTTCTCAGCACCCTCCTTGCCATGCAGATTTGTCTCCATGGGACTTCATGCACTTCCCCTGATGCATGTCACCCCAAAAATGGTCAGAGGTGCGCCTTAAGATGACCATGAAGAGGAGATCAGAAGAATTTAAACAGGTAATGTTTGAGATTCCCAGAACTTTCCGTTCACATCTCATATTTCATGATTATTGAATTTAAAACTCTTTTTCACATAAATATTCTTGAATAATTAGGCACTAGCCTATCTTAAAGACGCTGTAATATTAGATTCAAAACTTCATACACCAGTAAATAAGGAAGCTCCATTTAAACTGATTTGCAAAGTAGTACATTTTATGTGGGGTCCCGCCTCTTTCAGAAACAAGTCCGTATTTATCTGTATTTTGTTCCTGTCCATCAGTCAATATCGTCTCCCTGAGACATTTTGAAAGACGCATTCACAAACATTTCTGCTCCCCAAAGACTCTCAACACAGTTAGTCTTTTCTTTTTTCATTTTATAAGAATGTTTTCAATGTTTTGGTCTTTTTGCCAAAGAAATAAAACAATAAAATGCTCAAACGGTTCACAAATCTCTTCCATCAGAACTTCAAGAAGTCAGAACCAGAACAGGAAACCATCCAGTTTCTCTCTCTGTGACGCAATGAACCGACAAACTAAAAAAGGTGAGCAGGTGTATTTCATGGCAAACGCCTCACCTTGACTGAGATAGAAGTTGCTGATGGTGACCAGGTGACCTGCAGAGAGGAAGAGGACGGAGATGAGTCAGGAGGAAGAATGAGCAAAGTGGAAATAAAAAGTCAAATTCATTTCGTGAATAAAACATTACTAATAAAAAGTGGGAAATAAATCCAACCTGAAATGAAAGTAAAAACTTAACATGTAGCTTGTAATATGATAAATCTCCTTCAACAGTGACTGAACAGGATGGTTCACTTCACTGTTCACAATCCAGCAAATCACAGAGCATGAAAAATTCCTTAAATCAATCCAGTTTATTTCACTTATTAATGCAAATAACATAACTTATAGTGTGGGACTTATTTATGCAGGGCTGTGCAAAAGTTTCAAGTCACCCCCATTTCTTGCTCATTTGTTGCCAGGACAATGGAAACAGATCCAACACATGAACATGCAAATGTAAATCCAGCACATAAGGCAAAAACAGAGTTTGTAGAATTCTAACATCTTAAAGTGAATATTTGTTCTGAGCTCCTTTATTCTCCAACACAGCCTGAACTCTCTGAGCCAAGCTTCCTGTCTTTAAGTCATCTTCAGGAATAGTTCTCCAGGCTTCTTGAAGGACATTCCAAAGCTCTTCTTTTGTTCTGTTCTCTGTCAACATGATCCCACACTGCTTCAATCATGTTGAGGTCTGGGCTCTGGGGAGGCCAATCCATGACTGATAGTGTTCCATTGTGTGTTTTTCTATCCAGGTAGGCTTTTACTGCATTGGCAGTGTGTTTGGGATCATTGTCCTGCTGAAACATGAAGCTGCTGCCAATCACACTCTTTCCAGTGGCGGATCAACATCTGATGCTACTTTTCTG
>VUQH01081447.1:0-13729 GCA_015106775.1 Etroplus canarensis | reverse complement strand
ATGAGGGACCTATGGAATCTTCAATACCCGGCATCCACACTGACGGCGAAACAACTAGGAGCTCAGTGTTCCAACATTCGGAAAAAGGGACTGCTCTCACGGCTAGAGACTGACGAGGTACAACACACATGCTACCGCAAAGGGGAGCCAGGATGACAGGTCAGGGGGGTATCACCACCCCCACCCGAGATTGGTACCAAACCCCAAGTGCGATGGAAGACGGATCATTGAGTGCAAAAGGAGCTGACCTGAAAGATAGGATCATGGCTGAGCTTGAAACCTGGATCCTCCATAGCCGGTTACCAAGATTACGTGAAGTACCCTCGGAAGATCTACTAGCTGATGTGAATGCAGCACTACAGACGATACCTACCGCGACCATTACTGAGACTAACCAGCTGATCTACACCACAGCAGCAGTGATCAGCGAGATGCTTGGCTACAAGTTGAACAGCCACAAGGAACAGTACCCTCCATGGAGAAGGAGACTAGCGGCCAAGATCAAGGTAGCACGGAGGGAGGTTAGCCAATTATCGGAGTTGCAGAAAGGTGCAATGAAGAAGGTGCCTAAGAAGTACAGCAAACTGTCCATACCTGAGGCCTTGGAAACTGCCAAGCAAAGGCTCACAGCCTTGGCCAGCTGCTTAAAGAGGTATACCAGAGAGATAGAAGGCAGGAGAATAAACCAGCTGTTCTCCATAGAACCATCCAAGGTGTACTCCCAGTGGCAAGGGAACAATATGAGAACGGCACCACCAAGGCTGCAAATGGAGCGATACTGGAAGAGCATATGGGAGAAGGACGCAACCCAAAATAGCAATGCTCAGTGGCTAGCGTGTCATGGTCTGGGTGAGTGCCTGTGTTTTTCCTCTGGATGGGAGTCTCCACCTTGGGGCGGAGCCACCATCAGTCTCCCCTTGCTCAAGCACCTGTTTGCAATCTGGGCTGCCGGCCTTCTTTAGACCAGCGCTCGCAACTGTTCCTCGCCAGTGCTACCAGTGTCAGTGATAGGCCTCTTATGCTTTCGTGGAATGAATCCTTGTCTTGTGAACTTACCTGGTTTTCTACATTCTATGCTTTTCAGGAAACTCCCCGGATCTCCCGTCAATCACTGCCTCATTCACCATGCTCACTCTTGGATCCGCTCAGCGCCCACAGCCTTCGACAAGCATGGGAGTTTCTCGCTCACCTGCCTGCCTCCCTGCCGCTCCTCTGGACTCTTCCGTCGCCTCCCCCCCGGCTCCCGGACGCTCACCCGGCCACCACTTGCTTCCCCCCCTTCTCGCCAGCCTCCTCCTGCAACCAGTAAGGCCCTCTCAGTTGTCACTCACTGAACCTGACCAATCCGCTCACATATTCACCTCTCTCTCTCTATGTTTCAGTGCCGCGGGCTGCACCTGTCAAACTCTTCGTTCCCAGTGTGACCTTGTTTTCAACCGCTCTCGGCGTTTATATTGTGACGACGCATCCTGCGTTTCCTGTATGGTGGGGAAGCTGAGGGGGCGCGCTCTCAGGTGGGCCGAGGCTTATCTATCCACACATCCCTTGCCTTTCTGTGCCTTTGATGATTTTGTAGCAGAGTTTAAGCGAACTTTTGTTCATCCGGTTTCTGAGGGCAGTACGACTCGGAGATTGCTAAGCCTCAGGCAGGGCCGGCATAGCGTCGCGGACTATTTAATCGATTTTCGGATCACCGCTACGGAGGCAGGTTGGCCGGACCATGCTTTGCTGGGGGTTTACCTGAACTCCTTGAACGAAACTATGAAGGACGAGATCGCCTCACGTGATGAGCTGACTACTTTTGAAGAGCTAGCTTCTCTCTACCTCCGCATTGACAACCGTCTGAGGGAGAGAGAGGGGGAAAGGAGCAATAGGTCTCGACGCTCGCCTCCGCACATATTCTCCCCTCCACCGGTTCCCGCTCCGCCTACGAGGTTACTATCGGCACCTGCCGCGTCTTCTCCGCTACCCGAGCCGGAGCCTATGCAGATCAGTCGTTCCAGGTTATCTCCTGAGGAGAGGGAGCAGCGTTTTCGCGCGTAGGCATGCTTTTACTGTGGGTTACCTGATTATCAGATAGCCGTCTGTCCCAAGAGGCCAAAAGGGCCTGCCCGCCAGTAGCTCCGGGGGTACTGGTGGGTGGTTCCCGCTTCAACCACAAACCCCGTCTTCTCCTACCCGTTACCTTAGTCTTTAACCGGCTCTCTCACCCCTCTCAGGCTCGAATGGACTCTGGTTGCGAGCAGAACCTTCTCGACACTCATTTAGCTAAGCAGCTTGCTCTCCCTCTCCTCCCATTAGATGCGCCCCTCCCTGCCATAGCCCTAAATAACCAAATCTTCTCACAAATCACTCACCGTACAGAGCCACTAACACTCATCACCTCCAGCAATCACAGAGAGACACCGACCTTCCTCGTTCTGAGCTCCCCGACACTCCCATCACTCTAGGTTACACTTGGTTAGAGAAACATAATCCTCACCTCGATTGGTCAGGTCAGCGGGTTGTCAGTTGGAGTTTGTTTTGTCATTCCCACTGTTTACTTTCCGCCCAGCCTGCCGCCCTCCGGAGTGCCACTGTGGAGGCTGAGAAGCCCCCCGACCTCGCAGGGGTGCCCACAATATATCACGGCCTCCGGGAGGTTTTCAGTAAGAGCAAGGCGTTATCTCTCCCCCCTCACCGTCCCTACAACTGCGCTATTAACCTCCTTCCCGGCGCCAAATTGCCCACTAGCCGCCTGTATAATCTTTCCAAGCCTGAGCGTGTTTCCATGGAAAACTTTATTAGGGACTCCCTCGCTGCGGGGATTATTCGCCCATCCACTTCCCCAGTGGGGGCTGGTTTTTTCTTTGTGGGAAAAAAGGATGGCACACTGCGCCCGTGCATAGACTATCATGGGCTAAATGAAATAACCATCAGAAATAAATACCCTCTTCCCCTCATCAACTCCGCCTTTGAGCCCCTTCGTGGTTGCTCCATCTTCACTAAACTCGACCTCCGTAACGCATACCATTTGGTCTGGATTTGCCAGGGGGACGAATGGAAAACGGCCTTTAACACCCCCCTAGGACACTTTGAATATCTGGTCATGCCTTTCGGCTTAACTAATGCACCGGCGGTTTTTCAGGCCCTGGTAAATGACGTCCTCCGGGACTTTTTGGACCGTTTTGTTTACGTTTATTTGGATGATATCCTCTTTTTTTCTAAGTCCCTAAAGGAGCATCAGGCTCACGTTCGCGCTGTCCTCCAACACCTATTGGAAAACAAATTATACGTCAAGGCAGAAAAATGCGAGTTCCATGCTTCCTCCGTTTCTTTCCTGGGCTACATCTTGGTGGGGGGGGCAGGTGAAGACGGACCCTGCTAAGGTCAGGGCTGTGGTTGAGTGGCCCGTTCCTACATCACGCAAACTGTTGCAGCGGTTCCTGGGGTTTGCAAACTTCTACCGCAGGTTCATTCGCAACTACAGTCTGGTAGCCTCACCCCTCACCCGCCTCACTTCGACCAAACTACCATTCTCTTGGTCACCTGAGGCCGACGCCGCTTTCCATAAACTGAAGAACCTTTTTTCCGCGGCGCCGGTCCTCATCCACCCAGACCCCAGTAGGATGTTCATTGTTGAGGTGGATGCTTCTGATGTCGGAGTGGGGGCAGTGTTATCCCAGCGCACTGGCCCGTCTGGCAAACTGCAGCCCTGCACCTTCTTCTCCCGCCGCCTTTCTCCCGCTGAGCAGAATTATGATGTAGGGGATAGGGAGCTCCTCTCGGTGAAATTAGCATTAGAAGAGTGGAGGCATCTGCTGGAGGGCGCTGAGCAGCCATTCATTGTATGGACCGATCATAAAAACTTAACATACCTTAAGAACGCCAGGAGACTGAATCCACGCCAAGCCCGATGGTCACTGTTTTTCTCCCTCTTCAACTTTTCCATCTCCTATCGTCCAGGTTCTTGGAACACCAAGCCGGATGCTCTATCCCGCCAGTTCTCCTCTGACTCAGACCCCGTCGAGGCGCCTCCCATCCTCCCGGCCAGCTGTAGCGTTGGAGCGGTTTCATGGGATGTGGAGGAGGCCATTCGCCACGCGCTGCTCTCCGAACCCGACCCTGGCACGGGTCCCGCTAATCGGCGCTACGTTCCCCCGGCAGCTCACTCCAAGGTGCTAGAGTGGGTTCACACGGCCAAGTTCGCATGTCCCCCGGGAAGAGGTAGAACCAGCGCTCTGATTAAAAGACATTTTTGGTGGGAGACCTTGGAACGTGATGCCCGTGAGTATGTGGCCACCTGTGCAGTGTGCGCCAGAAATAAGACACTCACTCAGCATCCTGCGGGGCTTTTGCAACCTTTACCCACGCCTCACCGATCTTGGTCCCATAGTGCCTTGGATTTCGTTACTGGTCTCCCTGTCTCCTCCGGAAAAACCACCATTCTCACCATAGTTGATAGATTTTCCAAAACTGCACACTTCATTGCACTTGAGAAACTCCCCACAGCTGCCGAAACTGCTAAACTCATGGTAGATCATGTCTTCGGATTACATGGTATTCCCGTTGACATCGTTTCCAATAGGGGCCCACAGTTTGTTTCTTAGTTTTGGAAAACCTTTTGTCATGCACTTGGGGCTAAACCGTCTCTTAGCTCAGGCTACCACCCCCAGACTAATGGCCAAACAGAGCGCCTAAATCAGGAACTAGAAGCCACGCTCCACTGCGTCACCTCCCATAACCCGGCTACTTGGTCTTCCTACCTCTCCTGGGTGGAATATGCCCATAATTCTCTGACTTAATCCTCACAGGACTCTCACCTTTCAAAGCATCACTCGGTTATCAGCCCCCTCTCTTCCCGGAGCAGGAAGTAGAGCTCGCCGTTCCATCAGTGCAGCATCACCTCCAGCGCTGCCGCCGGGCTTGGTCCCGTACTCGTGAAGCCCTGCTCCGCTCAGTGGATCGGCAGCGCCGTTACGCCGACCCATGTCGCACACCGGCTCCCACCTATTCCCCTGGTCAGGAGGTTTGGCTGGCCGCCAAAGATATTCCCCTCCGCACATCCTTGCGTAAACTGGCCCCACGCTACATTGGTCCTTACAAGATTGATAAAATATTAAGTCCCACGACTGTTAGACTCAAGCTTCCCTCTTCCCTCCGGGTTCATCCTACTTTCCATGTTCCGCAAATCAAACCTGTATTGTCTAGCCCTCTGTGCCCTCCCTCCGACCCCCACGCCACCCCCCCGGCTCATCGACAGTGATCCTGTCTACACGGTCCGGCGCATTCTGGATGTGCAGAGGCGGGGCAGGGGCCGGCAGTTCTTGGTGGACTGGGACGGTTACGGGCCAGAGGAACGCTCGTGGGTTCCACAGTCATGGATTTTGGACCCTGCTTTAATTTCTGCCTTTTTTAGGTCTCGCCGCGGGTTGGAGGCTGCTCGGCCGCCAGGAGGCGTCCCTTGAGGGGCGGTACTGTCATGGTCTGGGTGAGTGCCTGTGTTTTTCCTCTGGACGGGAGTCTCCACCTTGGGGCGGAGCCACTATCAGTCTCCCTTTGCTCAAGCACCTGTTTGCAATCTGGGCTGCCGGCCTTCTTTAGACCAGCGCTTGCAACTGTTCCTCGCCAGATTGTCTGCTACAAGTGTCAGTGATAGGCCTCTTATGCTTTCATGGAATGAATCCTTGTCTTGTGAACTTACCTGGTTTTCTACGTTCTACGCTTTTCAGGAAACTCCCCGGACCTCCCGTCAATCATTGCCTCATTCACTGTGCTCACTCTCGGATCCGCTCAGTGCCCACAGCCTTCGACAAGCGTGGGAGTTTCTCGCTCACCTGCCTGCCTCCCTGCCGCTCCTCTGGACTCTCCCGTCAGCCCCCCCGGCTCCCGGACGCTCACCCGGCCACCACTTGCTTCCCCCCTTCTCGCCAGCCTCCTCCTGCAACCAGTAAGGCCCTCTCAGTTGTCACTCACTGAACCTGACCAATCCGCTCACATAGAGCCTGCTTTTGGGTCCTAACCTCCACTCGTGGCACTTGCCATAACACAAACTGTTTTGAAAAGAAGAGGAGATGCTACACCATGGTAAACATGCCCCTGTCCCAACTATTTTGAGACCTGTAGCAAGCATCAAATTTGAAATGAGCTCATTTTGTGTACTAAATTGTAATATTTCTCAGTTTAAAGATTTTTTTATGTTTTGTGTGAAAGTCTTTTAGTTTTCATTTTGTTCAAATTCAAAGAACGTCCCAACTTTTCTGGAATTCGGGTGTACAATTTCAAATAATGGTCAAACTGAGAGAAACAAAAAATACATGGACAGGTGGAAAAAGCTCACAGGAAACCATGAGTATTAACCAGTGGCATCTGATAATGCCAATGACTGTCAGGCTCACCCTCTAACTGTAAAGTTGTGACAACCAGAAGTGTTTCACCAATCATTAATGGAGCCAGTACACTAACAATGACACCTGTGTAAAATATTTAAGTAGGCTCTGACACACATTGAAAGATATGCCTATAGTAAACAGCATGCATGAATGGGTTTGACTTTAGATAAGTTAAGGAAACTCACTCTCACTCATCTGTAACATTAGGTGCAGCAGCCAGCCATCATGAAGTGCCCAGGGACCAATTCTGTAAATGCTACTGCTGAAGGCACAATGATTAAGAATGACCCCAACATGTTTTTAATGCCGAGAGAAACCAGAAGTCTCAAAGGAAGCCTATTCAGCCATAAGGTGGACAACAGAGAGTCCTGCATTCATCTGGGTTCAAACCCAGGACCCTATTGCTGTTAAGCAACAGTTCTAACTACTGAACCACAATCCTGTTTTTACATGTATAACCACATTGTGAACCATGAATAAATACTCTTAAATACAACAGTAGATGCTGCTATTTGTGTAGAGCTAGACTACATAATACATGCTAAACTACATAACCCAGCTATTACAACAGTGTGGCTTCGTAGTAGAAGAGTCCAAGTTCTACAACAACAAAGAAGGATTGTTGGGCAACTTGAATCCTATATCAAGTCAAATCAAGTCAAGTTTATTTTTAAGCACATTTAAAAACAACATCTATTGATCAAAGTGCTGCACAGCCAAGAGAACAAAACAACATAAAAAGCATAAAACAGATACAAAAACATGAATAAGACAACATAGATATAAGTTATAAGAACTCAGTCTGGTTTAAAAGCCAACGAATAAAAATAGGTTTTCAAACGAGATTTAAAATGTCATGCCTGGGCATGGTGAGTGGTGTGGACCCCAACGCAGGACGTAGAGACTGTGAGTAAAGATCAAACACAGGTTTATTTAAATCCATAGAAACCCAAAGGGAAGAACAGGGCTGGCTAACTCTGGAGACGAGAGGGCAGGCCGGGAAGACAAGACTGAAATAGACAGAGACAAAGAGGTAAATGTGGAACAGGTGGGGATATACGTGACACGACCAATGGGGAGGGGAGACACACTGGAAGTGACACACACAGGGACGAAGACCCCTAGGGAGACAAGTGGGCGGAGAACATGAGGAGGGGAACCGGCTCCCAACCAGGCCGGAATGGGCGAACCATGACACAAAAGTGTCTAATGATGGGGAGGTCTTGATATGAAGAGGCGGTTTGTTCCACGAGAATGGGACAGCATTCCTCTCCCAAAGGTCCAGCAGCTGGTCTCCTCAGTTCCCAGATGTTTATGGATTGTTGTTAAAAGAGGAGGGGTGGTAAACATGGCTCTGTCCCAACTTTTTTGAGCCATGTTGCTACGCATGTTGCTATGCATGTTAATACTACAGTGGGCACTGCTGTTTATGTACAAATAAATTGGTGCAGATGGTACAGTAAAGCCTTGGGTGGTGGGTAAAAGGTTATTTAGTTACTTGATGGTCTAGCTTGAATGTACTGTGCTTTCTTGTATTTGGCATCAGACTTGCATATGTTTTTAGACATGATGAAAAAGTAACCCAAACAAGGAATATATAAGAGATGGATGCAGAGATGGATAAATGAACGAGCAAGTTTGGTTAGCAAGAGACATCCATATAGTGTATAAGTGCAATGCATAACAGAAACCTGATATTCAGTGAAAAGTAACAGACTAAATACCAGAATTTCCCTGAAATTGGAGCGCAAAGTTATTGGACAGTCTGTACCATTAAGCAAGCTGTGCTACCTGTCAGATAATTCCAGAAACCACACAACCACCAAAAACAGAGGAGAGGTCCAATTCAGTGACTCAGACTAGCAATTTTCCCCTGTGATTAATAAAGTATTCTGATTCCTATTCAGACTAGCAATGATGAGGCCTAGCAGACACTGATAGGCAACATATGCCTGTGTCAACTTTAAACTTCACTGGTATCGTAGATGGATGAGTTATAAAAATATTCACCTACAGTACAGTTGTTTACCCTAACCCTAACTATCTCTGAAACTCAGCTTTAAGCATGATTTTTAATGTCATAAAGTTAAGCATTTTAACATGGGAGGCTATTGGGGATTGATTTCCTTTTGGAGTCAGCCTCAAGTGGTCATACCAGGAACTACAGTTTTAAGAACTGCATTTTTTAGTTCAGGAGGCGGCACCTTGGGTTTGACCCCCTCTTCACCTATGGCAGAAAATATTAAGATGATGCCAGTTTCATCTTTCAATATAAGATTCCATACTTCAAAATAAATTATTTTCAGGTACAGACTAAAAACAGCCAAGTATTTATGTGACAGTAACAAATTACTTGGAAAAATAAAATAAATAAAACACTCTGGCTTTTTTGGGATAAATTAGAAAGAGCTGGGGGACCATGGAGTGTGAAGTGGTCACACATTTGCACACAAAGTCCTCTCATGATGCCACTAGTGGAAATGTCAGGAGATCACAAAAACTGCATCTCTGTTAATGTGAAAGTGATCTATAGGCAGGTCCTTAAGTATTGGGACAAGGGTCCAGTTTTTGTAATTTTGCCTCTGTACATGACCACAGTGGATTATAAATCAAACAATCAAAAATGTGATTGAAGTGCAGACGTTCAGCTTTCATTCAAAGGGTTTACCAGAAGTATTGCATCAACTGTTTAGGAATTAAAGTAATTTTTATATATAGTTCCCCATTTTCATAGGCTCAAAGTGGAACAGTAAACTGACAAGAGATTTCATGGTCCACTGAGGCCTTTTCCCCAATTACAAATAAAGTAAACAAAAGATCTGGAGTTAATTCCAAGTGTTGAACTTGTATTTGGTAGCTGTTCACTGGAACTCTCAATATGACACACAATAGTGCCATTGTCCAAAAACTTTTGGACCTTACTGTAAGTATAAAGATAACTCACACTGACGAATTATTGCCAGTTTGCATTCTCACACAAGTGGCAATTTACATATTCATAAAAAACAAAAATATCTGGTGCATGATGGGATTTGAGGAAGAAAATAGCAACGATTCCATGTACACGATTTTGTTTATTTAATACCACTCAAATAAAATGTCAAAAAGTAAATGTCATATGAAAAATAGCAAGTGATATTTGAAAATAAGCCTCTGCTCATGCTCTTTTAGAAAAGTGGGATCACCAAAGTAATTAGGAATGATCCTCTAAGGGATATGAACATCTGTGCGAAAATGTGAGCCAACTCCTTTTGTAAATGCAGAGTTACTGTACTTCACAGGATAAATGACTCATGCAGTGCTACAGAGGAAAGACAGGGGATCACCAGAGTAATTAACATTAAACCTCCAAGGATCATGAATGTCACGATGAAAATGTCATGGAAATCCTGTTAAAGAGATGTTGAGATTTTAGCCTGTTGAACCAAGCAGCACTTAATAACACACTCTTAGCTGCCGGCACACACTCGGCGTGTTAAACACACACTATTTATTTAAGTCTAGATTACTGCTGAATGTATAAAGTGACAGCAGAAGGAATGTGCTGGCCAAAAGGGTGTTGACCTTTAGCTATCAGTCAGTTGCCTTATAAAGATGCATCAAACATCAAAAATATACTGCATAGCTTTAAGTGTTGTATCAACACTGAATAAAATCATTAACCAACTGGTTCTCTCTCTGAAGCTACACTTAAGGTGCCAACTGGAACATCAGACCAGGATATAAACTTGGGATCTTGGGAAGACCAAAACAACTCTCAGTGGTTCATTTCAAAGTATACATTAGATTTTACGGGCTCTCACTGCAAATTAAACTTGGCAGGAGCCTTCAAGCCAAACTGGAGATTTTGAATATGAACAGTGGCACTTTTCTGCCAATAGCTGACAGGCTCTTCTGTTTTGTCTCAACAAGTATCCAATTGGATTAAGGAAGCCCCAGTGCTGAGCCCTCTGAATCGACTCCATTCAGCTATTGGCCCGCCACAGCACGCAAACCCCCAGCATAAAACAAATGGCACTGCTGAGGCTTATATGTGTGTGCATACTTAATTTCACCTTGTGAGAACTTCCCACTCATTAAAAACAAATAACCCAAAAGGGGACATTGCACACACACACACACACACACACAAATGCACACACTGCAGTCCCACCTCCCCCCTTGATGTGAAGGATCACGTTTGTTCCTGAAAGAAGAACACAGGGGGTCGGCAATGTGTGTGTGTGTGTGTGTGTGTGTGTGTGTGTGTGTGTGTGTGTGTGCACCCAGCAGTGAACAGCCTCTGAATGCAAGAGCCAATCAGAGAGCTGTGCAGACTCTGAGCCCCCCAAGTACTGCTGGTTTATAGGGCTCAGCTTCAGAGAAGTCACATGACTTCCCAGCGAGTGAGGTGGAGAGGGAAGAATGGGCAATGTGGGAAAGGAGATTGAGGAGAAGGAGGAGTGAAAAGAGGGTCAGGAGGGTGACAGGATCGCTGTGAGGGGTGAGCTGAAGGTCTGGTAAATGAATAAAGCAGGAGATGTGATGGTTCTCGGAAGTGAAGCTGTACAGGCCGGTCGGGGTCTATAATTACAGCTGAGTGAACAAAGTGAGAAATGACTGAAACAAGAAGCCAGTGAGCAGATGTATGAAGGATTAGATGAATGAGAACACACAAGTAATGGTGGTTGCAGCTGATTACTACAGCGGGTAATCTTGATGGTCTGGTTAACCCTGTCTCATACTGTCAAACAATCTTCACCACAGTGCATAAAGGGACCATTCATCCAAAACTAAACACAGAAAAGCTAAAGATCTTCCTTATAGGGATTTCTGGACCTGCAGATCATTTCTGGGCAATAAATTTGAGATATCTCAATTTTACCCTACAGTGGAAGTGAATTAAATTTTGTTGAAGTACTCAAAGCATTTAAAAACTTTTAATGTCTTTCCAAAAGCAATTTCCTTGTTACCCAAATCCACAGAATTCACTTTTAAGGGTTTTCTTTGGTACTCTTTGGCTCTAGAAACCAGTTCCAATGAAAACTGTTGTCTGGGAAAAAATGAATGCAGTGTGAGTTTTTAAAATGAAATTTCTCAGAGACGGACAAAATTCCATTTGACTCTTTAGAATCAGGGTGGAGGCAGAAGGACATCTCAAAACTTAGCAAATACAACCAAAAGTAAATAATATGAATGTAAGGCATGCAGACACCCCTATCCAGTGTTTAGGTTAGGTCCCTCAGGGCCAATGATTTGCTCTTGTTGCTTCAGACCACCATCATTTTTCATATTCTCCCAAATTCGTGGGAAAGTTTCAACACAGCAGTGCCCGCATAGGATGAGAGGCCCCAAAAGAAAGGGTTTTCCAAGTTGAACTTGACCAGCCTGCACAGAGCACTGACCTCAAGCCCATTTTACACCTTTGGGACAAACTACAAGCCAGGCTTTTCCACATAACATCTGTGCCTGAAGCCACAAAAGCCGCTGTGTCGAAATGGGCGAAAATCCCTGCAGACCAGCTACAGAGTCAGCTATGAGCAGCAGATTAATGCCCGCAGTTTAGAAAGGAGGTGTTCACCTGTCACATATTGCATTAATATTCAGCTGTCCATGTATTTTTGGGGGGCATGAAGTGAGCCTGTGTGTGGTGATCTATCACCACAGAGTGGTGTAAACTGTGATTCAAGCAGGGAGGAAAGAAAGGGAAAGAAAGAATTCACACCATCATGCCTCCCCCTGCAGCAGCATGTCTTTTTTTAATTTGTAATCATGTTGTGTGGACATGAATGAGTTTACACAGTCACACTGCAGGGACAGAAAGACAGTCCCATGATGGAAACTATTAGATCTTAGGGCTAAGACTTAACGGTAACAAGGGTTAGGAAAGTAATGGTTACGGTAAGTCTCCAGGAAATGAATGTAAGTCAGTGTAGTGTCCTCTGAAGTTAAGGAAACAGAGGAGTGTGTGTGTGTGTGTGTGTGTGAAGTAAAGCATGTCCACATGGCTCATGACATATGCACGGGGGGGGGTAGGTGGCGTGAAATGTGAAACAGATGTTACTCTTGTTTCTCAGGCACTGATGTCGACACCTTTACAGAAAAAAGTGTGTGTGTGTGTGTGTGTGTGTGTGTGAGCGAGAGAGAGAGAGAGAGAGAGAGGAGGGCTTCCCATAAACACCTGTTTAGTTCCGGTTAATATCTGTGAAGAAATAAAAGATGAGAGAGAGAAAGAAAGAAGGAGGGGTGGGGGGTCACCTCCATTTCTCTCCGTCCGTGAAAGAGAAGAGCTCATGTGGGATGAACACGTTCGTTTATTCATTCGGCCCATCTATTTTCAGCCCAGTGGGTTTATGGTTATTGGAAAGGCGTTGCCGTCTCGCTCCTTCCCAGAAGGAGTCAATATTTCTCCCTCTCCTTCATTTCTCCCTCTCTGCCTCTTTTTTTTTTCTCTCTAATTCAATATTTTCTCCAAAACGCCACTCTCTCCCCTGTGCGCACAGGCGAGGAATGCTGGGGGAATCAAAACACAAGCAGCTCCACACCCACCCACACACACACACACACACGCAGGGTGCCAAAAGAGCACCTGTAAAAACTCCTCTTATCACAGTCACCCATCGCCTGCTGATACATTTGTATCTCTCTCTGTTCACGGCTCTTGTGGGGCTCACTGCGGCCTTTTTACAAGGCTGATGCTCGCTAATGATTTTTAATGATGACTTGTTATGGCTCATAAAACCTGGCTCTGTTACTGGCATTATCAACGTTGACTACACTACAGTGCGGTCCTGACGGCACACATCGGGACCTTTATCAAGCGATTAAAATCAGGAGGATCCATGTGAGTGGGGAGGGGAGCGGAGAGTTGTTTTGTGAAAAGGGTGTAACTCCCTCATAGCCAATCGCGATCAGCGGTGGAGAAATTCCCACAAACTTTCAATTCCAAATATTGACTTTGTCTCAGGGACGCGAGGAAACTGGGGCTTTGTTGCTGATAAAAACAGAGTTTAGTGCCAGTTTAGTTTAGGTTTGTGCCTCATCATTCCATGAGTTGTTCAGGGGCTTCAACCCTCATTCAACCAGGCGAGCTTAGAAGAAAAATGATCAAGGGGGGTCGTCTCATTTCATTTTGACAAGTAAACAGTATCCCAGCATCAGGGAAAGGCAAGCATACACTGCCAGTCAAAAGTTTGGACACACCTTCTCATTTAATGGTTTTTCTTTTATTTTCATGACTATTTATATTGTAGATTCTCACTGAAGCCATCAAAACTATGAATGAACACATATGGAATTATGCAGTGAAGAAAAAAGGTGTGAAATAACTCAAAACATGTTTTATATTTTAGATTCTTCAAAATAGCCACCCTTTGCTT
>VUQH01081445.1:0-16345 GCA_015106775.1 Etroplus canarensis | reverse complement strand
CCTTTTTTTTTTTTTTTTTTATTTGTGTGCTCAAAAAGTCCCACCTTGAGCTTCAGATAGAGGCACAAAAATAACACCATATTTATACCTCCAATTTAAAAACTGCATGTACAAGTATGGTGTTATTTTTGTGCCTCTATCTGAAGCACAAAAATAACACCATACTTATACCTCCAATTTAAAAACTGTATGTACAACAGTCAAGTCCTGGTTAAACGCTTGGGTATTTTGATTCACTATACAAAATTAGTTTTGTACAATTACTTCTACTGTCAGTGTTTTTCTTCATTTATCCATCAAAAGTAAACTACTAAACAGAGAATATATTTTGAACTGTGAACGAAGCAGAGTTACTCTAGTAAAGTCCAACAATTAAAAATTCAATCTAGAAATGAATGTCCCCCATTTTTTTCCTCACTCTCAAGTCAGTATTATCCAGGTAGGAGTAGATTCATTACCCTTGGATTTCTGTCTCCAGTTAAACACATTTCCCCATCCACTATCATTATCCACCTGTGCCGGACTGAGGTATTGAATAGTTGCAGAGGGAAAATTATTCTCCGCTGCCAACCAGTTACACAGAACATAGATATTTCTTCACCACCATCCTTCATGTTGGGGTTTACACAGTAATATCTCAGAGAAAGAACTCTGAGTTAATTGCTGAGTTTAAAAAGACTTGTTCCTCGAAATAACTGACCCATTTAAATAAAACAGGCAGCTAACTGAATAAATAAAATATGAAGCCGAAATAATTAAAACGTTTTAGAGACGTTCTTTTCGGTCCCGCTAAAGGGAAAACTCATGCACTATGAAACTACACTGAGTTTCAGCTGTGCTCTTTATTACAATCTGAAATCACTGTTCTCCTGTGAACAGGGTTTCTTGACAGCAGAAGTTGTGACTGTTATTTTCCACTGTACAGAATTATGGATGGCAGGGTCATCTGATTGGCTTGTTTTCATAGCCTAATGCAGTCTTGCTCTGTATGATGCCATAGAGAGGGGATATATTATCTCCCATCTCAATCACACAACTCCTGATGTGAGCACAGAAAGCCCAACCACCTTCTCTTCAGACATTCTGTTTATGAGGGGCACTTTTTGTAGTTACCCCCTACAAATTTTACTTCTCTTAGCAGGGGGCAATGTTTTACCTGCTGGTGTTAATTTTTTTTTTTTTTTGGATGTGTGCGGCTGTTCTCATAACTTTTGTTCTTTTTTTAAGCCCTACCCCCGTTTCTTCAAGAGGTTTAGCCTTTTCCCAGGTTTACATTCGTAAATAAAGAGGTTTTTAATGACTTTCCTGCTGAATGAGAGCTACTTTAGCTCGCTGCAACAACTGATGGTAGAAATTGGTATTACGCAAAAGCAGTGGTTCAACTTCAGTTGATAGCGCGTCAATGCAATGATGCAAGGGATAGGGTGAGATGGAGGCAGATGATCTGCTCTGACGTCCTCTAACAGGAGCAGCTACAAGAATAAGAGGAAGAAAAAAAGTTGATATCAAAACTTCAAAGTGCTTTCATTTTGTCCCAAAAAGGGGGTCTACGAATATTTCAGTACTGTCATTAAGTGATAGGATGCACCAGTTCTACTTTTGAAGAATTTCCCTCTGTTTATTCATCATTAATTCTACTTAATTAGCAGCTCACTAACAAGCTGTTAGCTCATCAATATGATGTAACATTATGAAAGGCAGTATCAAAGCTCTGAAGAAAAAGTGATGCGACTGTTTAGTTAGAGCACAGATGCAATAAGTCATATTGTAAGTTTACAGTGAGTCATCAACAGAGTTGCAGTGTGGACACGCAGTGATACTGAGACTGCGATCAAACTGCATACTTTTACCAAACTAGCCGTAACCCTCAAGAGGTACCAGGCTGAAAAGATTTATTTCAAACTGTAGCTTACTGCAGAAACAGTCCCTGCTGACTCTAATTTGTGGACTGTCCAGAGTATCACAGGGACTGTTTGTTGGCATTGAATTCTTGAATGTCACTTTTTAGTGCTGTGCAGAAAAATTTCAAGATGTTTAAACCCCAGAAAATCAAACCAAAGTTGTCTGCATGGCTGTATGCTGTTGAATGAAGGGAGGGAAAGCATTTCATTCTGTAATGCGGGTGATCAGACCTTTATAATCTTTGAAAGATCTACCTCTTGTCATGACCTGTGTCTGTGTGCCTCCCTGTCCGCATCATTTCCTGTTTTATTGTGAAACCCGTCCTGTCTGGTGCCCCTGCCTCTGTTTCCCTTCCTATGTATAATTGTCTGCAGCTGTGCACCACTCCCTCCTGTGTCTATTGGTCCACCTGTGTGTGCGTGTATTTATACCCTTGTTCTTGTCTGCTCGTAGTCGCATCCTCGTCGTATTCTCCGTCTCAGCCCTCTCTGAGCTCCGGACCGTTGTCTTGTGTGTGTTTTGGATGCAGCTGCCTTCACGCCATCCGTGTCGAAGCTGCACCATTCCTCCCGTCCTCACTCTTCCCTGGACTGTGTTATTGTTTGTTGTTTTTGGCAATAAAGCCTTTAAAATGCATTCCGGCTGCCTTCGAGTCCTGCACTTGGGTCCGCACCCACACACACCTGAGCCAGTCGTGACACCTCTGGGTATAGCAAATGAACTCTTAAGCAGCTGTGATTAACTGGACTGAGGGTCTTTTTGTTGTTACTGCATTGTTGTTGCATTGTGAACATTGAACAAAAGCTTCACATATCCTTATTTAACAGTCAATCTGTTTTCACTCATCTGCCTGCAGTCCTGGGTGTTCGAGCTGAAAAACTAGTCTTTAGATCACTTCAGCTTTCCCACACTATCAGACTCCATTCCATCGTCATCACTCAGACCCAATCATTTTCTTGCCCACCTTCTGCGAGTCGATCGGCCTCTGTCCTGTGTGCTTTAAATCTCAGTGCTCTTGTGTCATTCTGCCTTACAGACTCATTTGTGCAACCTGCCTCCTCCCCATCTCCACCTCATCCTGGTCACTCAGATCCTCATCCAAGTCTCCACCTGCTTCATCTCCGCCACCAGCCTCTAGACTCCAGAGGGGTCCTGTCCTACTTCCTACCATTGTTGAACTCCTTTCTTCTGTGCTGCTTCATCAGAGTCTAATCACCAATCAATTTGCTTCTCAAACTCTATACCCAAATAAATCATGTTCAAATTCTTCATTAGACCTCTTATTATTGAAGTAAATGTAAAGATTAAAACATTAAGACCACTTCTGTCTGATATACTGCTTATACTTTACATTACTGCAAGGAAAACTACATTTTCAGCCCTATAAGCAACACAAACCTCACTGATTCCTGACAGCTTATTACAGGCTATGAAGTCAGTGCCAGAAACTGTAATCTGGAAATGAACCCCATCTTTCATGCCTCAAAAATAGTTCAGCATAGCCTTTACAAGACCTCTGAAGGCTTTCTGCAGTATCTGGCACCCAGGTATTAACAGCAGATAACTGAAATCCTAGTCAATAATTTTTGAGTTGAAGCCACTGCGGATCAGATTTACATCAAAACATCTACCAACTTCCCCTGTAAAGCAGCTAGAGTCTTACAAGATCCCAATCCCAATCCAGTCCATCAAACTATGCACTTCTTTTTCTAAGCCACAGTCAGTTCAGGTAAAACAGCACTCTATGAGAAACTACTGGCCAATAAGGTCACAGCTGCAGTCATAGTTTGGTGTGACAATTGGTAGACGTGTCAAACATACAATTCAAAGGGTTCAATCCAATTCAGACCACTAGATGATTTTGCAGATTGTGAAAATTGCAAGTCATTAAGAATGTCAGTAATCAATTACCTGTGAATGGTCAAAAGTTTTGGGTGTGTCTTGTAACACACTGGAACAACAATAGATGCACAAATCCCACCTTTGGAGCTGATTTATTCCCTGTAAAAGGTGATTAGAGCCACTGGAGAAGTTTGCTCGCATTCTCACTTCATGCACAGGAGAATGAAGCAGTAGGAGCGAGGAAACTGCAATGTGTTGTGCATGCAGTGATTTTATATAACCTCCTATACAGAAGAGGTCAAAATGAGAACACATATTCCCATCATGATACCAGAATTTTGAAACTGAGACAGACACAGCGTATACCAAAGAACAAAATATCTTTAAAAATCAATTTAAGACAGCACAGCCAACCCCCCCACTCATTGTAAACCCCTGTGCCTTGTGCCATAGGTAAGCACAAACTTCTTGTTTACTCTTGAACTATGAGACTGTGTGTTATGTTGAGCCAGTGTATGGACTCACAACACCTTTATGATGGGCACTGCAGAAAGGGAATGGAGCAGAGAGCTGGAAGGAAGATACTGTACTTTTCATGTCCTGCATGGATAGAAGCTCACAAACAAAAGCAGAATGCACCAATATCTCTGTGGATTTGGATTGCAGAATAAACAAACAGCTGTTGGATTCAAGTGGAATAAATAAGCAGACAGTCTTTATTGGATGGAAGGTAGCATGAAACAGGCCTCTGCGTTGCACAGACTCCACATTCAATAAAATAACAATGTGATGTGAGGCAGCAGGAGACACTGAACACTTGTTTGACAATTACTGTTGTAGAGTCTTCAATATTGTGCGTGTGTGTGTGTGGGCTCAGTAATAACATGTCAGATGAACAGATACCCCTTCCCTGGGCCCAGAAAAACCAACAGTAAAACCACAAAACCAACTTCCCTTCCAAAATAAAATCAAACAAACATTTACAGTTGCATAAAGACCAGGAGGATGGGACTCAAGAAACACACCAACGTACACCCACGCCAAATATACACACACACTCTGGGGAGCTGTCACAGGTGCCACCCTGTTTTTCACCAGCAAATGTTGAGCCATGAAGTCTCAGGTCTTATGACAGTGTCATATCAGAGCATGACACCATGACACCCCTGATCCAACGTACACACACACACACACACACACACACACATCAAAGACAATAAAGTACACACAAATGAAGTCAAGAAACAAGTCCTGCACACAGTGAGACGACTAGAGTTTTAAAGTTACTTATTTGGTTGTGAGGACCTGTCTGCTTCATAGACTGTATTTAAAAATGGGTACAGCACTGACTCAAACTGAGCATTTTCAGCAACTTCATTTTTTTAACCAAATCTGCTCATTGTATAAAAACTTGTCAATCACAAGTATACCATCACTTATCCTCCTTTCTGACTTGAAAATGACAATAATTTATAAAACAAACTTTGTATGGTATTCAGTATGACCTGAGCCTAGCGACTGAGGCCGTAAACTCATAAGCTAGGTGTTTATTGAGAACACATGCAAGGTGATCGGAGGGCCATTTTCCCGTAGACTTCTATACAAACCGAAGTCCTATTGTAACCAGAGGAGTTAGGAGCAGGAGCTCCCGGCTCTTTTAAGGGAACACCACAGTATTTCATTTGGGTTGAGTTCTGGACTTTGAGTGGGCCATAGCAACACCTTGATTCTTTTCATTTTCAGTCATTCTGTTGTAGATTTGTTGTTGTGCCTGGGCTTATTGTCCTGCTGCATGACTCAGTTTGGGCCAAACCTTAGCTGTCAGACAAGTCCAAATTATCATCCCTCCACCACCATGCTTGACAGCTGGTGTGAGGTATTGCTGCTGATATGCTGGGTTTGGTGGCGTTGTGCATTATGCTTACTATCTCCACTTGTTCTTGGCTGTCCAAAGGACATTGTTCTAGAAGTCATATGCTTTGTTGAGATGCAGCTTTGCAAGCCTAAAATGTGTCACCATTTTCTTTTCAGATTGATTAGGCTTTCTCTTGGCAACCTATTTAAATAAGCTATATATATTGCGTATATTTCGAATTGTACTGTCATGAACTTTGACATTTCATGGTCTGGCCATGGGGTGAATTTGCTGGGACGTCCACTCCTAGGAAGATTGTGGCATTGTGTTAACACACAGCCAGATGCTCCAGATCTGCAATCTGCAACACATCTGGTTTTACAGAGTTGATAATGGGTCAAATTAAAGTTAGCCTAGTTCTCACTTTACAGTAGCCCCTTATGATTATTCACCATTAATTTCCATGATATGCTGATATCGGGATATTCACATATCACCTTGAGGCAATGTTATATCGATAAAATTGCAATGAAATTAATTTAACTGAAGAAAACCCTACATTTATTAAGTGTAAAAGCAAAGATCCAAGACGTCTTTATTCATATGTATCCAAATACAGATTAGTTGTTTGCGACCAGGCAGAAATAGGGAACATGTGAATGCATCTATTGCTACTTGCTTCTGTAGCTGCTGCACACTCTGACAGGCATCCTCCTATAGACTGATATCAGAGGAGTAAGGTCGGTGGAAAAATAATTGTGTTAGTACCCACACAGAGATGATAGGATGTTATGACAGAAAACACACTCCCCATAACCCCAAACCACCCAACACACGCTGTGGCTACTCACGTAGTCTGTTGAGTCTCCATCAGTCCACTGATAAAAAGACAGATGTGGGAGAAGAGTCAAAAAAGCAGAATGGTCATTCTGAACAGCACACTGGAAGGATGCAATGATCAGTAGGTGAAAGAGGTACAGGGGCTGTTTTACACTTCGTGTGTGAGGTAATGTGTGAACAAGTGTGCGAACCAGTGCTGTCCTCTATAGTACTGACTCATGAGGGAGTCTGTCCCGTGCCCACGAGGGTTCCGATTTCAGGTGAAGGTCGATAACAAAAGCTAGAGTTTGCCTGCAAAGAGCTCCATTCCTCCACTCAGCAAATTCAGAACCACTGACTCACCTCTAAGACAAACCCAGTTTTCTTAAGGGACATTCTCAGTTCGCTGGATTGCATGTCTGATTCAATGTTTTCTTTGTTGATTAGATGAAATGTTCCGGTGCTTTTCCAAAATGAAAAGCATGGCTACTGTGAAACATTATTCAGTGTTATTTTTCAGAATCAGAATCAGAACACTATTAATCCCAGGCGGGTAATTGCTTTCAATGTAGCATCCACTCCAGCTGGGTAAAACAATAGACTTGACTATGTGAAATGGGTTTGAAATAACTTCCCTGGATTCTTCAGAGACATAAATTAAATAATATCTGGGATATTCTATGAGAGACTCTGAAGCCCTTTTCAGACACTAGTGCTTCTTCATCAGTCTGTAAAAATGATGGCATTCTGTCATTCAGGCAAGGCTAAGTTTAATGTCATTCACAGCTTCATTCAGACATTCAGACAACAGTGATGGAACAAGCCACGCTATTGCTTGACATTATATATTATGCGCAAGACTTGATAGTAAATCAAATGAAAAATACTGCATGTGGTCAGAGTTTTCTTAACATAGGGGCTATTGGCTAATCTGATAAATCGAGAGATGCTATAAGTCCTTTTGAGGATGTGTATAACACACGCAGACAAAAGGAAACCTTTTTTCAGTTTGATGGTTTTACGTATAAGAATATTAAAAAAATCATTTGGTGCTTAGCAGGTTCTATTATTTAAATCTAACCTCAAGTGTAAAACAAAATGACAAATTCCATTGTGTCATTATTTATTTAACCAAAACTAAGGCAAAATGCAGAAGTGGTGCGTGTAAAAATAAGTACACCCTAACTGCTTCTATATGTATGACGCGAGTAAGTAGCAGCAACATGCTGCTAATCAAATGCACTTGATTTGATTGGTTTGCATTTTGAGGAGAAGGACTCACAAGCAACAGAAATCTGAAAGGTGTCTGTGCACACCCTCAGACATGGGATGAGGAACTCGGGCCTCGAGGAGGGGCTCAGGATAAAGCCCTGATCTTATGTACACAAAAGTGATTATGAATCAACACAAATTCACTTTGTGTCATAATAAATCCCAAACATTTTGTAAGTGCTTTGTGACCAAATTCAGTGAAGTGTCATACTGACGTGCAAGACGTCATAAACACCTCGTTCTGTTGCAGAGATTGAAGTACTGGCTTAAATACTTCTAAAATTTTCATGAGGGTTTACAGTTTAGTAAACCTTCACAAGATGTTCAAACCATGTTGTAGGCTGTTGTAACTGCTTTGTAAATTCCACAAATATGTGCATCATTAGGAATTTCATGCAGGGTTGATTAATAATGAAATTCACATGAGAACTCAGATTTAAGCTGTTATATCTGGTCAGGACGCATGAGTGAGGTGTTTTAGGCATGTCTAACCAGGAGGAGACCCCTGGGCAAATCCAGCAAACGCTGGATTATGAGGGATTATGTCTCTTGGCTGGTTTAGCAATGTGGATGTGTTGGCTGGGTAGAGGTAGATCTGGGCATCCCTGCTTAGACTGCTGCCCCCATAACCCAGACTAGAATAAACGGTAGAAAATGCATGGATGGATGGATGGATGGATGGATATTGCATAAGGACAGCAAACACCTAAAAGCTTTGAAGAACTACTTGAAAACCAAAGAAGACTGAAGTGTGCTTATTGTCTTTACTTTTGACCACAGATACCTGACCCTCATCCCACTTAGAAACCCAGACACTCAGACAGTCCTATATGAGCAAGAACTTGGCAATGGAGCAAAGAGAGAACTCCTTTTTAATAGGAAGGGTCCTCTAATAGAACCAGGTTCAGGCAGGAGCAGTCATCTACTACTGCTCAGTGGGGAGGAATGGAAAAGAACATGGAGAGACAAAGTAAAAAAGAAACTATGGGAAAGACAAAAGTTAATGACATACATATAAATGGGGAGCGAAAAGGGAAGAGTTAAGTAGAGAAGAAATACCTCCCCGCACCCTGAGCGTATCACATCAGAAGTAAGGGTTTAGGGTCACCTGATCCATCCTTAATTATAAGCTTTCCAAAAAAAGCAAAGTTTAACCTTATAAGTAGAAAGAGTGTCTGTCTAATGAATCCAAACTGAAAGCCGGTTCCACAGGAAAGTGGCCTAATAGCTGAAGGTGCTGCCTCCCATTGTACTTTTGGAAACTAGAAATGACAAGTAAGCCTGTACCGTGATAGCAAAGAGCTCTATTGGGATAATATAATATTATGAGGTCGTTAAGATATGATAACACGGCAAGAAGCTCTTGAAGCACTGTCACATTGTATTTAGATAACATGGGTTTTTCGATCAGGATGAACTGAAGCAGTCAGCGGCTTGAATGCTGTTGGGTGCTAAAATCTGTAGACATTCAAAATTTGATGTTAATTGTTGCTGATATTATAATTTTTAATAAAATATTTTGTGTTGAATTTAAAATGAACACAAAATAGAAACATGTTAAACATGGGCCAATGTATTAAATTTGTTCTATAACAGATTTGACTCTGAAACCCCCCCAACCTCCCACACACACACACACGTCTGAACGCATACACACGCACACACCTTCCTGGTATTAGACTGCAATCACCAAATAGCCCTCCCTCTCTCCGCTCACCTCCTCACAGTCCCTCAGTCTCCTGTGATTGACTCTTTCACACCTCCTCCCAAAACCCCTAGGCTCACTGTACTCTTCACACCCTCCATCTTAACACCTCCACCCCTTCCCCACCTGTCACCTTCACTGCTGACCAGATCTGGAGACAGTTTATGAGGCTCCACTCAGACAAGTCTGCCAACCCTGATGGTGTGAACCCCAGGGTCCTTAAAGTATGTGCCCTCCAGCTTTTTGGAGTGTTCCATCACATAGTCCGGTTGAACTTGAAAATGCAAATGGTCCTTGTGCTGTGGTCATGCCTTGTGCCTGTGCCAGCGACATCATGTTCCAGTTGCCTGAAGGACTACAGGCCTGTGGCACTGATACCACATATCACGAAAACCCCTGGAGAGATTTATCCTGGACCAGCTCCGGCTTATTGTCAGCCCCCTGATAGACCCCCTCCAGTTTGCCTACCAGCCCCAACTTGGAATTGAGAATGCCATTATCTACCTGCTCAACCATGTCTACACATTTCTGGACAAGCCACTGAGCACTGAGCAAGTCTGTTTTTTAACTTCTCCAGTGCATTCAACACCATCAGACCAGCTTTACTAGGTGACAAGTTGACAGCTTTGCAGGTGGATGTCTCCCTTGTGGCCTGGATTGTTGACTACCTGACTGGCAGACCGCTGTATGTGCATCTGCAGCACTGTCTGTTGGACAGTTTGGTCAGCAACACCGGAGCCCCACAGGGGACTATCCCCTCCCCCTTTCTCTTCACAATCTCTGTCACAGACTTGAACTACTGTACAAAGACTTGCCACCTTCAGAAGTTTTTTGATGACTCCGCAGTAGTGAGGTGTATCACAGAGGGTGATGAGGAACCGTACAGGATTGTGGTCAGCAACTGTCTGTAAACAGAACTATCAGCAGCTTAACGTGACAAAGACTAAAGAATGTGTTGTGGACATGAGGAGGGCCAAAACACCAGTGGTCCCTGTTTCCCTCCATGGGATCTCTATAGCAACAGTTGAGGATTACAAATACCTTGGTGTTCACATTGACAATAAATTGGACTTCACTAAAAACACAGAAGCCATCTACAAGAAGGACCAGAGCCATCTCAATTTTCTGAGACGACTTGGGTCATTCAATATTTTCTTGATGATGCTTTGTGCCATCCTCTATCCTGTGGTGTGCTGGGGCAGCAGACTGAGGGCGGCAAACATAATGGACTAAACAAACTGATCTACAAGGCCAGTAACATCATGGGTGTGCAGCTTGACACTTTGATAGTGGTGTCAGAAAGGAGGATGCTGTCCAAGTTACAGACAGTATTGGATAATCCTTCACATGTTCCATGACACGTTGGACAGGCACAGGAGGACATTCAGCAATAGACTTATCCCACCACGTTGGGCCACAGGAAATCATTCATTGCTTCGGTCATCAAACTTTACAACTCCTCCTTATGACGACTGGACCTTTTTCTCTTGCCAAATCTTTTAAATATCATCCATCCATCCATCCATCCATCCTCTTGTCCAACTAAGGGTAGCAGGAGCCTATCCCTCCTGCTACCATACCCTGAAACAACTTAAGTTTCAATGTATGGCTGGAAGAAAAGTGATTTAGAAAAAGATTTAAATTATTGTATGTCTTGTATTGCTGTGGCAAAAAAATTTGACTTTAAGTATTCCATCTACACTTTGGATGTCATAATTTTTCCCTGAGGGTGTGCTCAAAGCAAAGGTAGACTGCAGATGAAGAAATAAGAAACACATACAGATAAAGGCAGTAATGAGAAGAGAAAGAGACTGAAGTCAAGCAGGGTGGTGGAACTTTGTACTTCTGTAACCTTAGATTGCATTTCACCTTCACATTATGGAGTCGGATGGTCTGAGAGTATTTCTTCTTCATTAATCATTTATAAAAAGCAGCCAAATAACGTCCCTTCTATACTGTGAACAGGCCTGGCCCACACTCAAACATGCAGAGGTGACTGCAAAGTTATGTGGTAAAATTGCCGGTCCTTAAAGAAAACACGACCAATCAGGATTAAAAGTAGAACAATAGTGCTGACCTGGGAAATTCTGAACTTTCAAAAATGCTTTGAAAACAGAAAAGTTTCTAAGCCTCGAACACAGGCACTATAGAGTATGCTTTACCCACGACTGCCATCTAATTTTCTTTGGGAACACAGAAATAATATTCACTCTTTAGGATGCGTTATAATAAATTTTCACCTCTAGGTTCACATCAGCACACACGTCCATTCAAGAAGGGAAATAAAAGAGACTGAACAATCTTGTAATACAACTTGGCCTCGTCTACTTATATACTTAGACCTGAAATCTGACTGTTAAGGAATTGTGTTCATTCTGCTCCTCAATAGAATGGTATCCATTGTTAAAAAACAGCACTGAAGACCTTACTTTGAAACCCCAGAGCGCACATTTGACCCATTAGAACCCAGACTCATTTTTTTCTTAAGGACTTAAGTTAAGGTCAAGCATACAGCTTTATAAAGAAGATTGTAGAACATATAAAGTGTTTTCACACATGTTGCCATGGGTTCTTATGGGTTAAGAACCACTTAACCTTACCATCCTAGTCGACTTTCAGCTTTATTTAAAAAATAATGGATGTTTAACACCATAAAGACTTTGTTTGTAATAATTTGGAGCTCTATCTCCAAAAATTACATCTTCGCTTAACTACAGTGCAAGGGAAATGGATTTTCTCCTGATTACACCTGTTTTGTTAGGTTTCACAAAAAGATGTACGTTCAGCCAAAATCTCTGCAGATCAGCTAATATCTCAGTGCCAGCCCACATCAGCTGATGGCTGAGCTGATTCCCTTCTGCACTCCAACTGATCTTATTTAAGGTGCCTTAGACTTTGTACGGTGGCTGTACATCTGCAAGCTGCTGCAACACACATGCACGGCCTGTTCTGTGCAGCTGTCCTACTGCTGCCAGTGAAGATCCCACAACAGACATAAGCCACCAAATAGAAATTACAGCAGCAATGCATTTTTGACTACAGTGGATTTGACTAAACTACTTTTGCAATTAACAACACATCTTTAACCGTTTCTTGTTTTCAGCTAACCAGACATACACAATATATACAAAAGTATTGTGCTGCCTACACATTACACTTATTCCCATTCTAAATCCATAGGCTTTGTGCAAGATTTTGGAGGGCGTCTGTGGGAAATTTTGCCCGTTTATTCAGAAAAGCATAGGTGAGAGGTACTGCTGCGGGGTGAAAGGGCCTGGCTCACAATCTCTGTTCCAGTTCATCCAAAAGGTGTTTGATGGGGTTGAGGACAGGGCTCTGTGTGGGCCAGTCACTGTCTTCCACACCAAAATCATCCAGCTGTGCCTTTATGGACCTTGTTTTGTGCAATGGGACCCAGTTATCTCTTGGTAAGCTGAGGCATTAAGATTTCCATTCACTGGTTCTCCGGGCATTCACCAAACTCAGACTCTTTCACCAGACTGCCAGACAGAGAAGCATGATTTGTCCCTCCATCAGTGACAGCGTGCTTTACACCATTCTATCTGACAACTGGCATTGCGCTTGGTGATGCCAGAGAAATTTTGGAACTCTGAAGTTATAGAGTCAGAATAGTGTTAATTTTTTTGGCTTTTGGTGACTCTGCTCTATAACATGGTCTGCGACTCCATGGACAGGTTGCTATGGTTCCTAAATACTTCCAGTCATCCAACCATGCCTCTATGGACCTTGCTTTGTGCAATGGGGGACAGTCCTGCTTTCCTCAAGCATGTGGAAGCATAGAATGGTCCAAAATGTCTTGATTAGCTAAATCATAAAAGCTTCCATTTCCTGATACTAAGCAGTCCAGGCCAACCCCAGACAAACAATCCAATAGCATTATCCCCAATTGATGTGTCGGGTTATGACATCAGTGAGATGGGACTGTCACTCCTAATATGCCATTTTTTTATTGTGAAGGATTACTGTTAATGTGAATGGGTTTATTTAACCCATCTCATGATCTTTCTCTCTACCTGACCAAGTAGTTATAACAGCATTTCAAGAAGAAACTCTACAGTGAGTGAAAAAAACAATACAAAACAGAAAAAAGTAAATTCAAGCGTGAAACAAAAAGCTCCAGACATAAAGTCATCGCCACCAATCCAACCTCTTTAAGAAGATTTTTGCAGGTCTCGAAAATGGGGCCACTATCTCTCAGCAACAGCTGTTATTACACCTTGTGTGTAATGGGGAGCCGCAGGGGGCGTCTTTCAAAGCTGTTTCACCTCCATTCACTCCCTCTGCTGCTGTTGCCTACTCCCAGTAAATCTGATGGATTGTTCAGTTTTTGTTTTGGATTGTTTTTGGACTTTGCTTTTGCCTTTTGCTTCCACCAGCCCACCTGTTTGTTATGTGGACTTTTTCAGACTTTACAATTGTTACGCTCATTTCCGAGGTTATGTGATTGGTATGTTTGTTTGTTTGTTTGTTTGTTTGTTTATGTGTTAATCAAAAAGTTATTGTCAGATTTGCATAAAATTTTCACCAGATGCTGGGCTTGGCCTCAGATCTGAATCTTCATCTGGATCCAGACTTATTTTTTAAAGGATTTCCTACCACTGCGAGATTATGATAAAATTTGAATTGTCTGTCATATGTTCACAAACATATACTTCAGTTAAAATAAGACAAATTGGGAAACATCTTGATGTTCACAACAAAGCTTCAGAAACTAATCCAGATATCCTTTTCAATCCAAAAAATGTCGTTCAAGTGTTCATGGAGGAATTTTTACCATTGTTGAGAATGCAGTTTTCACTGTATGGGAACATAACTTTTAGAAGATTGAGTTGCCACATGAGCAAAACAAATATATCACAGCCAAAATAATAAATACTACTACATTTTAATTAACATTTAATGAAAAGTTGATTCAGGTATGTCCCATTAGGAGAGAGATTATCTCTCTGGGCTGGCAAGGGAATGCCTCGGTATCTCCCCAGAAAAAGTGGGCCAATGTACAATCTACTTTGAGCTGCTTCCTTTTAATCTCCCAAAGGGGTCACCACAGTGGATTAATCCACCTTGGTAATTTGGCAGCGGCTTTACACCGGATGCCCTTCCGGATGCAACCCTTCATGGTGAAGGGGGCTTGTGTCCCCACCTGGAATTGAACCAGGGTCCTTTTGCCTGTGAGGCAAATGTGTAAACCACTACTCTATGGGGGACACCAACATTTGGGACCTGTATAAGTAGTTGAAAATGGATGGAAGGATAAGACGGAGTAAAAAGTTGCTTGACTCATGAAGGCCATTAGAACATTAATAAGCCCCTTTTACTCTTCCCATGTGAACTGCTGCTTCAACAATATGATTCAGAGGAGCTGGGCATTTGTATTGTGCTGCACAACCTTGCTGAGTACCTGAAAATAAAAGACAAAGAGCTTCACTTCCTCAGCTTCTTAGAAGAAATAAATAAAGGCTGATATCATAAACAATGTAAGCTGCTAACGACGAAGCGAAAATTACATCCATTCCCTGGCCGGAGTGCAACCCAAGCTCTAAATCACGGCAACATCCATTATATAAAGCAGTTCGAAGTGGCCTCAGCATAGAGTAACCCTCATTTTTTTCATGCAGTAACTGATCCATTGCTGTACTGTATGCCTTGATATATCACTGGCTCTGTCAGTGAACTCATGATGGCTGGTTTCACTGCTACACCACATTTTAAAGTGCCTCATTGGTCTGGGGGGGAGACTTATGGCTTAAAATACCGGGAACACCTCGACATATTTTTGAATGAAGGACAAAGGTAATGAGTCCAACTCTGGACCTATTAGATCCTTGCTATTTCAACTGTAATGCAAACATGGGATACAGTGTCAGTCAAAAGTCTGGATATTCTTAGAATTCTCTTGCAAGGGCTTTTTTTTAGTATTTAGCTGTTATCTAATAAATTCTGTGACTATTGCACCTGCACCTTAAAGTCAAATACAAAATATATGCCTGTTTTCTTAATCTAAACTTAATCTACTTAGCCTCATCTACATCTCATGGTTATAGAAAACCTACATAGGTGAGTGTTCGAGCAACAGCTCCTTACAGAGCTCTCAGATTTTAGTCTATCACATCAAAACAGAGTCAAGCAGCTGAGTATTACAGCAGACCAGTACAGTGTGCTGTCCAATGCTGTTGGAATGCAAAAGATTTCATAGCTGTGCCAGCCGCAGCCACACTTGCAGGAGCGGAGAAAAGTTAATTGTCAGGCAGAAGTGAGAGACCTGCTCGGGTTTAAATATAGCAATAATCTGGAGGAGAGTTTACTTCTAGAAGGTATTCAGAGCTGTTGCACTCAGTGGCACATGTGGCAGGTAAAGAAGGGAGAGAAGTTGAAATACCGCTTGCTTTGTCACCTCCTGTTATGTTTTTGTCAGACTGAGGGCCCAAATTCAGGACCCAAAAGGCAAACAGGCAAGTTTTAAAAAAATAGTAAACTTTAATATAAAGCTGTGGAAACATAAAAACTCAGTGGGCTTATTAATTCCTCAACAGTAAGTGCATAATCTAAAGATAAAAACTGGCACAAGAAGTTGAGGTACTGTAGTAAAGATGAAATAACTCAAATTGAGGAATTCTCTCATGTTGTTGTAATAGGCACATATTATATACAGTGGGTACGGAAAGTATTCAGACCCCTTTAAATTTTTCACTCTTTGTGTCGTTGCAGCCATTTGCCAAAATCAAAAAAGTTCATTTTATTTCTCATTAATGTACACTCAGCACCCCATCTTGACAGAAAAAAACCAGAAATGGTTGACCCCAGTGGAAACCAGTTTGAGATGATCTGAGCTTTGTGACATGGTGTGTTATCCTGCTGGAAGCAGCCATCAGAAGATGGTCCACTGTGGTCATAAAGGGATGGACATGGTCAGCAACAGTACTCTAGGC
>VUQH01081444.1:0-11869 GCA_015106775.1 Etroplus canarensis | reverse complement strand
TTCCAAAGTTGATTCTGTTCATCTGGACGTAAAGTTTCCGTGGGAGAAACGTTTCATCACTCATCCAAGTGACTTCTTCAGTCTCAACTGACTGCAGGTCTCCCCAACCTTATAAACAGTACATCAAGGTCCGTTGATCAAGGCCCACAAAAATCAAAGGCCATGAGCACCATCCACAAAGAGTTGGGGAATTGCTGCAATCACAGCGTTGTAAGACGGCGAAAGATGTACCCTTAGGCCCCCTCCTCGATTCAGAGACGGTCTTTCCCTTTTCACGTATATGGCCTCCTTGACTCCCCGCTCAAACCAGCGTTCCTCCCTGTCCAGGATGTGTACATCCTCATCATTGAAAGAGTGTCCACTGGCCTGTAGGTGTAAATAGACTGCGGAGTCCTGGCCTGACAAGGTGGCTCTTCTGTGTTGTGCCATCCGCTTCGCCAGCGGTTGTTTGGTTTCCCCAATGTATAAATCCCCAATGTATATTCCACACAGATAAACAAACATAAAGACAGACAGACAGACAGACAAACACACACCTCCTTTTCAGAAATAATAACTATTTGGCATTCAATGATTACTACAAAAGAACATCTTGAAATTAAAGTATTATTGTGATGGATTAATTTCAGAGTGATGTCTTTGTTTTATCTTGTGCTGTGTTTGTGCCATTTCCAAAAGACACAAACTCAAAGAGACAGTGGTTACTGCAGTCAACAACATCTACTGTATCTAGACGAAGAAACAGATTCAGCATTACTGTAAGTGAGACTCCAGGAGTCTCTAAAGCTTCTATGCAGATCTCTTGAGGCCTGAGACTCTGTTGATGGGGTTCAAGGTTTAAAAAAAATGTCTGGGCTTAACTTTGAATGGGACAAACCGGTGTCTCCTGCCACCTCCACCTCAGAATGCTTTTTAGTTGAATTATGATTAAAGTTCAAAGAAATGGAAACTATTCTGAGTTCCAACTGCATTTACGCTGACATGCATGGCTACATGAAGTACACTGTGAGTATCCAGCAGTGCTCAAAGCCACCGAAATGCTGTTTAAAGTTTTTGCTTGAGAGGGGCAGCCAATCAAAAGAAAGCTGGTGTACAGAGAGAGCGACCTTGAAGGAAGAAGAGCTACAGCAGTTTGTTTCAGACGGTGAATGAAGCAGGGCTTGCACCAAAGCCCAGCATAAGAAAATTACGTTTTTTAACAGTGAGTTATGGAAAGAAACTCTCTGCAGTCTCAGAATCAAATTATGAAGCTGGAAATTAGCACTACAGGTTCGCTTTAGTGGTGGTCAATATCTCCGCAGTTCAAGATGAGGGTTCCCTGCAGAGGCTGGCTCGATACGACGAACATGAAAGAGTTGCACCTATGATTGACAAGGACCTTGACCTACTTCTTTTCCTCCTAACCACCCCAGGTTAAATATTTATTTCTTCAGTTATGCCTTTTTGAGGATTAGTGTCAAATATACCAACACTGATTCTTATAGACACGCTGGATACAGCACTGCAAGACCATGTGCAAGAAAAATGTATTTTCTCTAAAACGATATTAATTGCACGTTCTTTAATTTTTCTACACTGCCTGAAATGAATTTAAGCTTCACTGTGACGGTTATGAGAGCTAAGACAGGAAGTGAGCATATAAATCCATATTAAGAAGGGAGAGACTGTGCAAATACTCACTTTTGATATATTTAAACAATGTGAGGTCCAGGCACTGATGTCACCAGTCACTTTTCACAGACTTGGCAGGCTGCTTTTGGACCTCATTTGTCAAACACTATTATCTTTCAGACACTGTGTTCAAATCCAGCAGATTGCTCTTTCAGCCTATTATAATAAGTGATTAGGTAAGGAGTGACGGAGATTAAAGATACTGTTCTTATTTTTATACATATTCCCAGATTACGAGCTTTTCAAAGTTGTGCTTCAAGATATTTTCAAGGGAAGAAAACCAGTCTTTATACAGTCTGACACTGTGCAGAATACTGGTTGTTTTGCAGTGCTAGAAACTGGACTGTTAGTTTCAATTAACAAAATGAGCTGCATGCTTAAAATAACTCCAAAAACATCAGGGAAATTGGATGGGAGAGGAATTGCAGGAATTTGGGGGAAATAAAAAATAAAAATCTTAAGATGGCCTGGAGGCAAAAACAATGCTGTAATGAGGTTGTAATGCTCTAACATTTTCTGTTTGCACTTTCACTGAATATATTCATAGGAGGACCAACATTCTGAAATGCACTCTCTCATTCAGGCTGATGTCACATTATCACACATGCTTGGTATCTTTGTTTATTCTACTAATACAACAGATGGAACATAAATTTGAGATGTTAACCAGAACATCACCGATGTAGTAGCTTATCCGACTCATGATTCATCACAGTTCACAGGACTGTAATGTGTAAAGTACAGAGAGAAACTGATACATTTTCTTGTTACTGGTTGGCTGTATTTTGCAAACTAATGAGTATTAAGATCCATTGAGAATTCAAGGAGGTTTGCAAACAGTCATAATTCACACACTGGCCCAAGTTCTTGACTGGCCTGAACCTAGCTCAAGAGATAATTCTGCCATAAATAAATATAATGCCAGCATTTATGTGTAGATTGGAGGGGCACATGCAAACACTTATTTGAGGAGCCTTACAAGCCAGACCAATACTCTCAGGAGTAGCAATTCTTGTGAAAATGGAAAATGAACATCATCTTGTTCTTCTTTCAGCTGCTCCCATTAGGAGTCGCCACAGTGGATCCTCTGCCTCCATCTCACCCTATCCCTTGACAGTTGCAAGTCCAATTAAATTCTAACCAATACTGTGGGAGGAGGAGTGGTGATTCCGGGCAGTACCGTGGTTAGCAGTGTCACCTCACAGACATGTGATCAACTGCGAACTTTCCAGGGTGTGGGATACGCTCCAGTCCCATTGAAAACCCCTGAATTTGGATAAGCAGAAGAAGATGGATGGATGGCTGGCTGGATGGATGGATGGATGGATGGAGTAGTGATTCTTGTGAAATATGGATGTACAGACAATGGGTGCCTCATTAACTCATTGGTCCTTCAGCTGGATGAGCTAAAACGCAGATAAGTGAAGAATCCACATAAAGTAATGAGCATCAGATGTAAATACTGATCATACTCTGGTTGCAACACATTCACTTAATCTTAAAAATTTTCATATAATATTGAAAAATGCCAGAGTTTCTTATAGCCCACAGGGATGCTTTCAAATATCCTGGTTTGTCCAAACAATCTTTAGTTAAAACCAGCTGACTGCTGATTGTTGTTTTGCGCTGATTTTCGTTATTTGATTGACCACTTAATTAGTGAATTTGGATGTTGACAAAATGATCAAAGCTTGTGAATGATATATATGTATTTTTCCATCTAGGTGCATTTGACATCACAGCCCTCTCCTACTGTACACAAATATAAGGGCCCCTGTTTCCATTGACTGCCCTTTGTTGCCTTCCACAGCATGGCACTGAGCCAACTGCTTGGGTACAGGAAGTGATGTCAGTCTGTGTGCCAGTTGAGGACAAATCTGATATTCCCACAAAGCCATTTCCGAAGATAAACAAACAGAACCTTTCCCCTGTGTGTGCATACACATCCTTACACAGTTCCCAGTATTTCTTCAAATGTGAAAGTAAGGCAGCTGCACTGAGAACTTCATACATGTCAACACACATTTGCTACGTGAAAAGAAACAGTGGAGCCACAGTAGACAGTAATGTATTTTGAAAATACTTGTGTAATAATGCCGGAAAAAAATAAGGCTGGGTTAATAACAACAGGTGAAGAAGCACAGAGGGGTGTCCTTATTTCTGCTCCCTAACTAAAATATGCCAGTGCCTGAATAATGGGATTAAATGAATTCTTTGGTATCTTTCCTTTTTACTGCAGGGCATGATTCCCAGGGACCGCGAACCTTGAAAACCAGTTTTGGGAGCGTAATATTCTACCCACTTTTGTTTTCCTAAGGGGCTTTGGACCAACGAATCACTAGCTCTGCAGTGTTGACATAAGCACAGCCCACTCACCCCTGAACCTTGAGCCACTACTACAGGAAGTGAGTAAAGCCTTTCATAAGGTTAGTATAAGTTCACTTCACCGGCCCTCCTATGAAAAGGATTTATCTCTGGACTGTAAAACTTGGAGGCATGAGAGGAGGAAGCTGGAATAGGACGAAGAGAGGAGGGGCAGGGGTGAGCCCGAACTCCATTAGGGAAGTCATAAACTTCATCATCAAAGTGTGAAGTCAGAAGTTAGATATCCCGCAAATCTGTCTGTAACTCAATATCACCCAAACACTCTTTATTGGTAGATTCATCTCAGCAGCTGGCATATAATAGAAAGCACAGACAGTCATTTCAATGGATTGTATTTTATCTACTGTGTGGAGTACAGTATAGTATAGATATGCAGACAAAGCTTTTTTTTAGCTTCCTAAGTCTGTTAACAGGTGTTCAGAAAATAAATGACATCTCTGTGGATGTAAAACTTCAGAAAAAGTAAAGGCACTAAATACAAATCTAAACACAAATAAAAGAAAACCTCACAACTTAAATCAAATCAGTGTTATCAATGTTTGTTCTACAAACCCCGACTTCCAAACAGTTGGAACTGTATAATATGTGAATATAAACAGAATACAGCGATTTGCAAATCATTTTCGATCTATATTCAACTGAATACACCACCTAGACAAGACATTTAATGCTCAAATTGATACATTTTATTGTTTTTGTAAATATATACACATTCTGTATGAGATGCCCGCAACTCATCCCCATACAGTTGGGACTGCAGCAAGAAAAAACTGGGAATGCAGAATGCTCCTAAAACACCTGAAACGTTTCACAGGTAAGTAGATAAATTGGTTATTGACTGGTAACAGGTGATAACACCATGACTGGGTATAAAAGAAGCACTCCTGAAAGATTCAGTCATTCATAAGCACTGACGGCATGGGGTTCTGTACTTTGTAAAAGTCTGTGTGGGCAAACAGTCCAACAGTTTATGAACAATGTTTCTAAACATGAAATTTAAACGAATTCAGAGAGTTCAACATCTGCAGTCGAAAATACCATCAAAAGAGCCAAAGAATCTAAAAGAATCTCTGCACGTAAGGAACAAGACCTAAAACTATTACTGAATGCTCGTCACCTTCGATCCCTCAGACAGGACTGCATTAAAAACCAGCATCACTCTCTGATGATATTATAATGTGGGCTAGCAAACATTTCACAAAACCATTGTCAGTCACCAAATACATCACTGCATCTACAAATTTCACATAAGACTCTGATATGCAAAGCAAACGCCATATATCAACTATATCCAGAAATGCCACTGACTGCTCTGGGCCCGAGTTCATCTGAGACAAAGTCACCCAAAGTGAAAAGATGTGCTTTGGCCTGACGAGTCCACGTGTCAAATTGTTTTTGAAAATAATGCCTGCTGAGTCCTCTGAGATAAAGAGAAAAAGGACCATCCAGACTGTTATCAATGCAAGGTTTAAAAGCCAGCATCTGTGCATCTGATACGGGGTGTACTAGTGCCCATGGGGTAACCTGCACATCTGTAAAGGCATCATTAGCGATAAGTTACATGCAGGTTTTGGAGCAACATATGTGTCCAACCAGCCAATGTCTTTCTCAGGGACGGTCCTGCTTATTTCAGCAAGATAATGACAAACCACACTGTTTATGAGTTACAGCAGCATGGAAAAGAGTGCAGGTAGCAGACCTGTCTCCCATTGAAAAACTACGGTGCATTATGAAGTGCAAAATACAGACCCTGGACTGAGTCAAGTCTTGTACATCAAGCAAGAATTGGAAATAATTCCACATTTTAAACTTCAACAGTTACTGTCTTATGTTCTCAGTTGCTTACTGAGTGTTGCTAAAAGAAAAGGTGATGTAACACACTAGTAAACATGCTCCTGTCTTAATTTATTTGGAAGGTCTTGCAGGAATAAAATTCAGAATGTGTGTTTATTTCCAAAAAACAAAGTTTATCAGTTTCAACATTAAATGTCTTGTCTTTGTGGTGTATTTAGTTAAATATAGGCCAAAAAGCATTTTCAAATCAATGTACTCTGTTTTTATTCCCATTTCACACAGCTTCCAAGCTGTTTTGAAATTTGGCTTTATACCGTCTGTTGTATTTAAAACACAGTTTTTCAAGGTAATTAGCTAGTAGGATGTCCCAAGCATTTCGAGAACTGTTTTCTGTGGATTAAAACCAAGTTGATCTCTTCTGTCTCCTCAAGTAAGCCCAGGCTGATTTGAAGATGTTCACATCAAGACTCGGCATGTTCTTCTTGTCACTGAAGCGAGCCCATTTCAGCTGTGACTGCATATTTGAGGCCATTGTCTTGCAGTGGGATGGATGTAGACTTAATCAGATAAAGGAACTGCATGAAGCATAAGAAATCTAAATATCAAAAGTGCTTTTCACATAATAAAGTACATAAATAAGTACCTTTCGCTGCTTCCTTGTATTTCAAGGGAGCAGCCAAGGGTCAAGGTGACCCTTGTGACCAAAGCTGTCACCACAGCAGATGAATCCACATGGGTAATTCAGCACAGCTTTTACACAGGATGCCCCTCCTAATACAACGCTTCCATTTGGGAAGTGGCTGAAACCAGGAATGTTACACAGGCAAGGCAAATGTGTAAAACCACTACACTACATACCACTCTAGAAACTAGCTTCCCACAGTTATAGGTATATTCCTGAAAAGCCCCAATTTGTTCATGAATGCTGACCTGACCCAGCCTAATTCAGTGTAATGTGAGGCTAGATGCAATTGTCTTTTTTTAATGCAAACTAGACAATTAAGAACCAACATATGCAGCAGCAAAGCTGATTCCATAGCATCCCTGAAAATCTTTTTCGATGTCAGCCACAGCAACAGCAGACGGCAATGGTGGCAGACACAGCACGGCGTCACCATGAAAGTATAGTTTTTACATTATCGTGCTTGCAGTAGAGATGGCGGCAACAGTACTATAAAAGAATATGATCCCATGATTAATTTCTTTTTGTTTCATGCAGATCAGACAAATCTCATGAAGGTCTATCACTGAGCCAAAACTCAAAATCCCACGTCAAATAGTTTTTGCCCTATTGCAATGGCATGAAGGATTTGTGGCGGCAGTGCTGACGATTCCATAATAGCCCAGAATTTTGGGGATAAAATTAATTAGAGAGGAAAGAAACTGGTTCACACTCATTTAACTCATTTGATCAATATAATCAAAGTCCTTCTAGAAGCAAGTCTTGCCACTTGGCCGAGAGCTTGGTAGTTACTTTGGCAATCACTGGCCAGTTCATTTGTTGGCTCTTTGGTGGCAGGAATTTCTATTTAGGATTCTGTAAGTATTTCTCACCTACAATCTAAAAAATGTCATAAATTTGCACAAATAAGGGTAAGGGTTTTATTTCCGCTGTTACTGTTCTAATGTTTTTCTTTATAAAGATCATATCTAAATCAGTACTAAAAAGTTTAGTGCAACCATGATTTATGTAGTAATTAATATCCTTAGAGGTGGGTAAAACACTCTTCTGTTACTGACAGCAAGACTGGTTATTAGCCACAATAGATGAAGTGGGCACCTGTTGGTAAGCCATCAACATAACACGAAAAAATGATGCCCAGTTACAAGCAGCATATGAAGCCACAGTCAAACAGGCAAACAGAAGCGGGTACATCTCTTGCTACCTCTACATGAAGACATAAATCAGAGGTCTTTGAAGAGATGGATGACAGGGCTAACTCCCAGAGGAACACAGGAGCCACTGTGTAAAGTGAGACAGCTGGGAGAGACTGAGCATGTGTGCATATGACTAAAGACTTTACTGGCTGTGCTACCACTGCATGTCTTTACTGATGGGTGCTGACATGTGCTGTCTGGACCTATAACATCAAAGAGTAAAAAAAGTTGTCAGCAGAGTCAAGAAACAAGAACTGGCTTTTCATATATATTAAAAGTAGTAAATGGGTAAGACCAGCTGAGAACCATTCTCACAAACTGGTAAAGTATCAACATACAATAAAATTAACTTCCAGAGTTTAACCAAAACAAATGAAGAGCCAAAAAATGTTATAACAACAACAGAGGATGTTGCATGAATATCAAGACAGCATAAGTGGAGTGCAACAGTCATCCCCCAACTGAACACAGTTCAGTAGTCAGCGGTACAGCATTTACTGTGCAACGGAGAGAAATGTCTGTCCCACTGCTCCAAGGGCAACTCTCTCATCAATCATAGATGCCTGCAAAAGCCTCGTTCTTTGACAGCAGCTTGGCGGGGGTTTGGGAGCAGCCGCATCGTCTACATTCACAAAGATTTTGACCCAATTTTGGAAGCAGAGAGGTGTGCCCTGGGGTCATTTGTCTTGTCCCACTAGATAGCAGCCTCATTTCATTTCTGCTGGATTATCTGCTTGCCAGGACTCTACAACGTACAGCATTTATTTACAATCCACCCAGCAGATTTAATAAAAAGTAAATTTGGTAGACAGTCTGTGGATCAGGTAGAGGTTAAATCTTTAAGTTGCGTTACTGTGTTTCACATCCATGTTCTACACGACCGCTCAAAAGCTTGGGATCGCTTGCAAATGTCCTTGTTTTTCAAAGAAAAACACATTTTCATGCAATTCGCAAGCAATTTTATTCATTCCACAGAGAACCGTATCAATTTCACAAACAATTAAAATTAATCAGATGATTTTTAAAGCCTGATTTACATTTAGGCATAGAGGCCTATTTTCAGCAACTGTCAGTCCTCTGCATCAATCTCCTGGTATGGCTGCTAATCCAACATAATCATTTTATAAGGTTAATGGATCATTAGAAAACCCTTTTGCAATTGTGTTTCACATTCTGTGGCATTCTTTAGGTTTGTTTAGTATCTGAAGCATCAACAGTTATTTATTTACAGGCTCAAAATGGCCAGAAAGAAAGAACTTTCTTTAGAAAGTTCTTTCTAAAGAACTTTTTGAGGAGAGATTTTTGAGGAAACTCAAAAATCTCTTACCATGCTGTTAAATACTCCCTTCAAACAGCAGCCACACTAAATAGTACTAGTCACACACTAGTGTGAGCATCAACAGTGAAGGGCTGACTTCAGGACACTGGACTTCACGGAAGAATTGCCAAGAAAAGCCAAATCTCAAACTGGCCAATAAAAAGAAAAGACTGAGATAGGCAAAAGAGCACAGACATTGAACACTGGAAGACTGGAAGGAGGTGTTGTGGACAGATGAGTCCAAGTTTGAGGTCTTCTGATCAAACAGCAGAACAAATGCAAAGATGCAGAACAAATGCAAAGATGCAAGAACAGTGCTTAATACCATCAGTCAAGCATGGTGGAGGCAGCGTGATGGCCTGGGGGGTGCTTTGAAGGTGGTAAAATAGGAGACTGGACAGAGTGGAAGGGACCTTCAGGAAGAAAAGCTATCACAAAATTTTGTAATGTAATGCCATGCCCTGTGGACAGCACCTGATTGGGGCCAATTTCATCCTACAACAGAATAATGACCCAAAACACACCTCCAAAACGTGTCAATAATATTTAAAGAATAAGCAGTCAGCCAGAATTCTGACTGTAATGAAATGGCCAGCACAGTCTCCGGATCTGAAACCCACTGAGCTGTTGTTTGACCGGATGGTACGGAGGAAGACTCCAGCAGACCACAGCTAGAATGCCTACCTGGCTGTAACTGCTGCAAAATGTGTTTTTTTTAATGAAGGCAAAAAACACATTCATCATTTCCATTAAAGTCATTATTTCTAACTGTAACAATGTGAGCATGTCCTGGTCATTTGCTATGTTTCCTATTCAGACTAATTTCATGTGTGTTTTCATGGAAAACACGAGAACTTAATAGTGATCTCAGTCTTTTGAGCAGTAGCGTACAAAAGATCTTCTTCTTCTTCCTCTTTCGGCTGCTCCCGTCAGGGGTCGCCACAGCGGATCATCTACAAAGATGTTATTGCAATTTATATCAAAAACCAAATAATTACTAAATTAAAATCGCATTTCGAAAGAGTGCATTCAACAGATCATAGTCAAAAACACATTGAGGCCAGGATGGTGACCTGGAATGATAAGATCAAGAGCCATACTTAGCTTTTTCACTCTGGCATTTAAAGTTCTTCTTTTTCCAGTAAATTTGTAAATCTTGCCTCTTAGTTAGGCATATGTGGAGGGGATTTTGCCAAATCAATAAGTAACAAAGAACTATTTCAATTGGTCATATCACAGCCCAAAAATGTCTTTCTTCTTTGTTGATGTTTTACAAAAATATCAGCACTCATAAGTGATAACAGGGGCCTTTGAGAAGCAGCAGGCTGCCATCAATAGAAAGCAAAGACCAAAACAATGCCTGGCCTTTGTGCCAGTGAGTGAGCCCAGTGTAAAGGGAGCCAGAGAGGTGGAAAGGGCAAGTCAGACGGCATTTTCACACACACTGGAAGAGACCGCATTCCAATGGGCTTCTTCAGCTTCACAAAAAGGAGGGCAAAGAAGAAAAATGACTTGTCAAGTGCCATGTTGTCTCATGTATTAACACATACAAAGGAGGCTGGGAGGGCCTCTTCACTGGATAGTTAACAAACGGAAAGTGTGATGAATGACAGGCTGGTTAGAAAAGACACCAGACAGTAAATAAGCAAAGCTTATATAGCCAGTAATCATAAATAATTTACAGTACTGTGCAAAAGTCTAAAGCCACCTCTCATTTCTTTATAGACTTTCTTGTAATTTTTTTAAAAGTGGTGACCAGTAGTTCTCCAGGATTTCTAAAGGTCTTTCAAAGTTTTTCTTTGGACACTGGCTGTCAATTAACTCTGACCTACAATGCGTGCACAATTATTAGGCAAGTGAGAATTTTGACCATAACGTCATTTTCATGCATACTTTCCAAATCCAAGTTGTATAAACTTGAATGCCTATTGGATTTAAACATACAAGGTGATGTGCATTTGTGTAATGGGGGGGGGGTGCGGCCTTAGGAGATCAACATGCTATATCAGGTGTGCACGATTATTAGGCAGCTTCTTTTCCTCAGGCGAAATGGACCGGAAAAGAGATCTGACAGACTCTGAAAAGTCAAAAACATCTTTCAGAGGGATGTAGCACTCTTCAAATTGCCAAGATATTAGGATGTGACCACAGAACCATCAAACGTTTTGTTGCAGATACTCAAAAGAGTCGCAAGAAATGCACTGAGAGAAAAAAATGCACATTAACTGCCAAAGATTTGAGAAGACTCAAATGTGAAGCTACCAGGAAGCCATTATCCTCCAGTGCTGTCATATTCCACAACTGCAACCTACCTGGAGTGTCCAGAAGTACAAGGTGTTCAGTGCTCAGAGACATGGCCAAGGTAAGAAAGGCTGAAACCCGACCACCACTGAACAACACACACAAGCTGAAACACCAAGACTGGACCAAGAAATATGTGAAGACAGATTCGTTAAAGGTTTTATGGACTGATGAGATGAGAGGGACTCTTGATGGATCACATGGATGGGCCCGTGGCTGAATCAGCAACGGGCATAGAGCTCCACTCCCACTCAGACGCCAGCAAGGTGGAGGTGGGGTACTGGTATGGGCTGGAATTATTAAAGATTAGCTTGCTGGATCTTCTCAGGTTGAAGATGGACTCAAACTGAACTCCCAAGCCTACTGCCAGTTTCTAGGAGACACTCTCTCCATGCAGTGGTCCAGGAAAAAGTCCGCATCTTTCAAGAAGACCATGATTTTTATGCAGGACAATGCTCCATCTCATGCATCAAAGTCCTCCACTGCGTGGCTAGCCAGTAAAGGTCTTACAGATGAAAGAAT
>VUQH01081442.1:0-10616 GCA_015106775.1 Etroplus canarensis | reverse complement strand
TCCTGCCTTCCTTCCCTGCACTTCTTGCCTGGTTATTGCTCTACTAAATAAAGCCTCTGTTGACTTTTACCTTTCGTCTCCACGTCCTGCGTTGGGGTCCTCCTCTACACCATGACACGGCATGACAGGCCCAGTCACCTGATAAACAGAGCTGGTAATCCAGCCTTGAATAAAGAACACAGAGAAGAACCACAAACACACACATTACACAGCACACAAAACTGTGACTATTTACTGAGGAGCAAGTGAGAGAGGACTTGGGAGTGACCTGATAATTTATGACTGTGCTTTCTTGGGTTTGTTATAAACTAACTGTAAATTCCCTGACTGAAACTTCTCTCTTTACTACAGTTTGCACATAATGGATAACAGTAAAAATGACAAAAATCCATTTTAAAAATATTTATAAGGTAGAGAGCAACTAGTGACTGAGTAGTAGGTGACACTGTAGTTGATTTAGATTATGTAGTCCTAATTTGTTTAACTATAACAGGAAATACCCATTGACAGCCCATTATCAGGTCGCTCCTTATTCATCATTAACTACTCTGTGTCATCGATTACAAAAAAATTTAAATAAAATCTTACTTTTCATTATGCATATTAACATTACACTTTATTGTCTCTGTAACATCACTGTGCTGCAATATCACTCGAGTCCTTTACGAAGGAAACACCTTTTTGTCATTAAATTACGTATCAGAACCACAAATTGAAGTACATATCAAATACATGTTATATAGGAGAAGAGACAAACACCAGAATCAAAACATCCCCAGTCAATATACAGTATCAGCATTAAAGATTTCAGTGTTCATATCCATTTATGTGTCCATGCCTTTTAGAAGCTTTCTTTCAGTAAAAGCAGGTCATTGTTGGTGAGGTGTATGGCTTAAATTGTAGTTACTGCAGCTCATGTGGCTTAAGAACTTCAATAAATGAGGAGAAATAGAATGTCTGATGATTTCAGAAACCAGGCAAAAACCACAACAGGCCTACCTTTGATCAGCTGAAAGACTTTTCTTGGACTTCCTTTTGGGTATAAATGGGTCACTGGTGTTTTACGCTGAATTTACCAGCAATTTGAGGGTAAAACAAACAGACATTGGCTGTTCTGTGGAGTCTATGAATAGTATAATAACAGAATTTGAACTCTTGAGCATGATTAAAACAATTACATTTTAATAAATGTTTTCAAAAATTTTAGTTTACATTTTCTAACTAAAGTTTTCCATTTAAAACTTTTAATTAAAAAGTTTTTATTTTTAGGTACTCCATTCATCACAAACATATTTCATAAATAGTATGCTAACCTCACACTTCCATTATTAGGTCCATGCCAGTCCTTACAGTACTTTGTACAACACTTGGGCAGTTTGTAATTAGCAGTACCTATAAAAGGCTGACTGAGCTGTTATAAGAGTTACATAACCAAATAAGACCCTTTGTCTGCCATGAAACTGCCTCAAAATGTTTTGTCATTCTCCTTCTTTCAAATATGAAGCAATCACATATTAGATTATTGGGTGCCACAACTGAAATATATATACATGTGTCAGTTGTAACCAATGTTTCATAACATTTGCATTATATTATATATGGTGAATAAATAATTTACACTTGCTCTAAACTGCATTAAATTATTTATACAGCATTATTTTGTGTTGCCAGCACAGGAAAACTGCGTCAGACTACTCTGGAAGATAAACAGAGCAACTTGTTCTCAATCTAGGGTGACAAATTCTGCCATTCTGTCAGATGAAATTGAAGACATGCCAGCCACAGCAATATTGGACAGCAAGGCATGAGAACATACTAGGTAGATAGATAGATAGATAGATAGATAGATAGATAGATAGATAGATAGATAGATAGATAGATAGATAGATAGATAGATAGATAGATAGACAGACTTTTTGATCCCAAGATGGGAAATTACAGAACATATTCTGCATTAAGGGGTGGAACCACAAGTTAATGGTCTGATTGGGAGATTTGTGTTTTGCCTTGTTGTCACTCACGCAATAGTTTCTTTTCACTCACTTTTTCTTATCATTTTCTCACTGGCTGGGCTTAGACACCCAAGACTACTTGGTTGGGTTTAGGACTAGGATTGTGTTATAGGTCAAAATATGCCTCTTTATGACATCGACCCTGCATGCCAGCAAATGATGCTTTGGCCTAACTGTGACATCAGTGGGTCTTGAACAAGTTTCCATAAGTGATCAGTTAGATGTGAGACATGCCACACTTTTGTCACACCAGGAGCTTTGACAGCATTTGTCACCCTGGGATGAGAATATGCTGATGTGGCTTTCACCATTACGACTCCTAATTAATGATTCATTTCTTTTGATAACTTTAGAATTGTTTACTAATTAAAGAGTGGGGAAACAATAAGAAATTAATAATAGAGTGCAAGCACTTTTAACTGCTTTGTTACAAAGTACAAAGGATAAATTGACCAGAGACCTGAACTCAGATAAGCGGTAGAAGACGGATGGACGGATGATTGAATGGATGGATGGATCGATAAGCTTAACTGCTACTAACTGATATGTGAAATATTTGTAAATTGTGTATTCGCTATTAGTAAAGCTGTTGGGTTTAACTCATGAGCCCTTGTAAATAGTTCCTTAGTGGAAAATGGTGAAACTGTCTTACTGCGGTTCACAATGTGTGGTGTTAAAATTATACATCAAACACATCATAAGGCTAATTCTCCTATCACCCCCTATGGAAAGACTCCTGAATAGCTCAGCATTTCACTAACTCAGCATGGAAATGTTTATTCATTATAAGTCTTGCAAGCTATGCTTCAGTGTTGTAACTGACCAGCAAGACATTGGATGTACGGTTTATGAAAGCTAATGGAAGCTCTGAGACTAAGCAACAAAAACATTACTTCCATTTTCCTTTTTTCAGCAGCTGATTTTTTTTCCTTCTCAAGTTTCAGAACCAATCCGTTGTGTGTTATCAGTTTCTGGTGATTCTGCTCATTCAAGCTGCTTTCTTCTTTGACAAGCAACCAAACATTTACATATACAGACAAAATGTTAGATGACCGTAGAGCGATAGTTGGGGTCATTTACTGTACTGGAACCATCTGGTTTGACCACCGTGACCTTCGATGAGTGCTGGGAGCTCTGCAGGATGTTCCTGCGACACAGGCGCTCACGGTAGTTCTGGGCGAAGATGAGCAACATGAGTGGGTTGATGCAGCTGTGGGAGTAGCTGAGACAGATGCTGATGTTGTAGGCATAGACAAAAGCAATAGTTGGTTTGTTGTTGCTCAGGTTGATCACCTGGATGACATGATAGGGTGACCAGCAGATCAGGAACAGGGCAATTACCATAAGTACCATCTTAGTGGCTCTTTTAGCCCACACAGATTGTTTACGCTTGACCCGACGGATGGAGCTGAAAACGTGGTAGAGGGTAAGTGAATAGAAGGTGCTGATGATGATAAGGGGGATGATAAAGCCCAGAATAGACTGGTAGAGAGTGTACCAGTACATGTCTTCAGGCCCATCCAGGTACATCATGCACACTTGCAAATGCTGCCTAGTCACAACTTTGGCATACATCATGACTGGAACCGTGAGGAGGAAGCTGCCCAGCCACACCAACAGATTGATGACGATTGTCCATTGCACAGTCCTCTTTTCCGAACTGGGATGGACAATAGCTATGTACCTGTGGAAAAGAATTCCCTTTATTAGAGTATGACAACTGTCTGAAACATAAATGGTAAAAAACCGCTTTGCTAGAATGCATGTAAAGAGCAAAGCTTTGCTTGAAAAGGTCATTTTCATGTTTGACGAAATCAAATCTGATACCAAGTACCATGTCAGACATACACTCTCAATGTAATTATTAAAGTGATGAATGCAATGACAAATAAGTATAATTTAGTCAGAGTGATTTAGCAGTAGGATGTAAACACATTTCCATATGTATTGTGCTATTGATTGTGCTTCAGTTTGAAGAGCTAGAAAAATCATTTTGCCATTACTTACGATGATTGCCATTTAAATGAAGCAAATTATATATTTCTAGTCACTGTCTGCATGTTTGTGCCTGACCTTTCTGTTGAGATTCAACAGGCATGGACACAAATATATTCCTGTAATTTCCTCCATGACATGTTGCTAAATAGCAATTATCTCTCTCGTTATTAGTTTAGCATTCTGACCATTTCGAGCTGGTGTCCTCAGCTGAGGTTGATTACATTTACTCTCTAGGTGCAGACCCAGCCTCAGATGATTCAAGTTAACGACTGATATAGCCAAATACTTTCACCTCTGACCATCAAAACACTACACAGCCTTACACCAAATGGCCAAATATTTGTCAGTGTCTCTAGAGCTTTCTAGGTTTGCTCAGAGGAAGAATCAGACAGTTGATCTCTCTGTAGTATAATGAAAAAACAGCATTACAATTAATCTGTTTCAAATAGACATTTCCAGAATACCCCTACCTATAAGAAAACCAAACAGCAAATAGACATAAAAATGGGAGTTACTCTTCAGTAAATGTTTTTACAATTACTTATAACTGCTGTTTACTGGAAACATGATCTTGTTGGTATCCACAAAACTCCCAAGAAATTAAATTACACAGCAGTCTGAGATAAAGTGGCCTTTGTTGGCATAAACAGCAGGGGAATTCAAAAGAAAGCACTGCAATGAAACTTTACATAATAAGCGATTAGAGAAAAGATGTATAATTAAGCAGAAGTTGAGTAGATATGTATGTTTTTGTGATGTAATACTTGTTAACATTTATATTAGAAATTGCAGCTGCAGACTGTCTTAGTAAACTTAGATAAATAAGTACTTCATGGGGTTATAAAATACTTTATAAAAAGTATTTTATAACACTCAGGACATCAGCTGCTTTTTGTTTCAGTTCTTCATCTCCTTTTAGCTCCAGCCTATAATAACATATTTTGAAGGTGAAGAAGTTCAGTTTTTCAAAGGGCTGTTTGATCTTTTTCTTGGTGTTTACCACAGCAAACCTTTGTAATTTTATTAAAGTGATTTCAGATGATGAAAGTTAATTATGGTGCCAAGCAAGCCCAAACTGACAAGATGATAATGAGAAAAATACATTTCATGAAACCTGTAAGGAATTATATTTGCAGAGGTGCTGCTGCTAATTTGGAGCACAATGATCTGGTCAGTTGAGCCCACACAAATGTTTTTTGTGCGTTTTTCTGAAGATGTGTGGATAGGCCCAAAGATTGTTGCTCCCAATCTTTGGTGTAAGGGCTCATTTAATGTCCTGAATGTGTTCAGAACACAAACACCACACATTTCTATAAGTAGTACTGACTTTTCATGGATTGTTACTCAGATGAAAAACAGTCAGTGGTTCATTTTTAGAAGGACTTCCTTTCAAAAGCAATGAGACCTTTACTTACATTCCCTGGCAAATCTGAACATATGAGCATGAATTTCTGTTTGCAAACAAAATGCTGTAAATAAAATTAAATGTAGCTAATAAAACTGGAGAAAATAAAGGCATATATAAATGCACACTTTAGACTACTTTTACATTCATTTTCAGCTATTATCGTTACTGCCTTTCATGTTACTGTCCAAATTAGGCATAGAAAAATAAATGCACTTTTGTGAACATGCTGCGGAGGACAGCTCTTATAAAGGTAAACTGTAAATGACATCTTCATCGGCTGCCAGCATCTCTGTGAGATGAATGATTTAACGCTTACCGGTCAATGCACAGCACAGTAACAATTCCCACTGTGGTAAACTGGTTGCTGACATCCACCACAACGACCGCTTTGCACATGAAGTTTCCGAAAACCCACTGTCTGTCTCTGACCAGCTGATGAATGTTGAAGGGCATCACAAGTAAGAACAGCATGTCGGCTATTGCCAGGTTAAGCACGTAGATATCTGATACCATTTTCTTCTTGCATGCTGCCACCGAGTAGATAACCAGTCCGTTGGCTATAACTCCAACTGAGCACAGGATGCCATAAATTGAAGGAAATATGTGCATGAAAGTGGTGATGTCGATCTGACTGTAAGGCGAGGGAGTTGAGTTCTGACATGACTGATTGGTAACGCTGCCTGTCTGGTTGTTTTTGCATAGTATGCCAGTGTCATTCATTTTCAGTTCCTCTGTATAATCACCTCGGTGTGGTCGCAATTAAGCGGCGCGCCGTGCGCTCTGCAGTCCCCCGTCTGAACCTTCAACTCAGGCAGCAAACTTTGGCTCGCTCCAAAAGCGCGCATCCGCTTCCCTGCGCTGGCTTTGACTTTCACGCACTATACTGGTTTAGAACAGGAAAAAGCAGGATCCAATAAAAAAGCTGGCTACACTAGTGAAGATGCCTCCCTCCCAGACATGTTTATACGTGGGAGCAAATTATGATCTTAATGTTTACTGTGCGCATCTGCTGTGGATCTATCAAATAAAGAGTGAGCCTCAGCACATACTAGTTCCCTCCCTTCAAAGATGTTGCAAATCAAAACGAGGTGCTTTAAAACTCGTGACGAGAAACGCAAATTTCTGGGGAGAGTAAACGTATAGTGAGGTATTTGGACAGGGGCGTTTCCAGGATTTTATAAACGAGGTGGCACACCCACAGTGCTGCTGCTTCTTAATTATAGTGAACTAACAGAATCAGTAAGGTTAAAGAGGTAACTTTTCAGATTCCTTAAAATCGTTAAAAGGCACTAAAAGTTGGAAACAAATCCAAGGTTCTGACTGAAGATATTTGCAGCACATTGTTTTGCTTAATTTTCATAAAAAGGGTTAGTCTTCATTCAGGGACTTTACTTAGATTTCCAGAGGATCTTCAAACATTCTTCAGTTTCTGCTTTTTCTAAATTATGGTTAGCTTCAGCTTTTACAAATTAAGACTATCACAAGCAATTAAGTTTTCTAGTGGCGAATAAGCCTAAAAGGCTGCTGTCTAACCCTGTATCAAAGCCGTGAATTTCTTTGGAGCTTTGTTCTGACATCGCTGGGAGCAGCTTTAAAGGACAGGAGCTGATCCAGTATCTAAAGCAGCTCAACAGAGAGGGCTCTGCTGGGAACTCATCACAGGTCAGCCGCCATGAATATACTGAAGCTTTCCTCATGCTGGCTTCAGGTGCTGTTTGTTCATTCTCTGCAGTGCTTCCTGTCTCTTCCACCTACCATTCATCGTAATTTAATTATTTTCACACAGGCCTTGACATAAAATATACATTATACTTTTGCCAGCTCTTTTTAGTCCAAAACATACAGTGTAGCTATCTCAATAAGCTCTTTAAACTCAGCTCTGAAATGAGATTTACATTTGCATTTGATTATCTTGATACTTCAAACCAGTCCTCCTTTATACAAAGATAGGTGTGTGATTGCAGTGATTTAGAGTACCCGTGTGGATTCTATCTACAAGTCAAAAACATGTTGAGTAACAAAACAGCAAGGCCGATCGATGAATTTTGACTTAGGCCTGGTACTTTCATATTAGACATTCAAGGACAGGAGATGTGACTATGTTTCAAATGGAGGATTTGCATAATGAAGTTCCTGCAGGATCAGAAGTCATTTAAATGTTTTTGAGCAAATCCTTGAGATTAAGGAGTATTTTTTTAATTATTATTATTTTGCAAATATTTAATTAGTGTTGCATAATTTTATATCCAAAGCATGAGCTACCAGGATACTTTATATAGAAGTCTATGTTCCCCAGAGAATGAATTCAGACATTATTTTCCATATATTTGTAATGTATGTCAGTATCTGCTGGTTGAATTGGCCCATTATCAAGTAGAAATAATCATGTCGCTGTTAGGATGAATTCTAAGAACTGTTATAGTACCCTAATAGTGTCATGTTTTGTAATGTTTATAAGTGGACCCAAATGCAGACATGTAAGGTGGATGGAATTAACTGGAAATGCACCTTTTATGAAAAATCCACAATGAAAATAACAAAGCCCATAAGTGAAGCAACACAAATCCAAAGGTAACAAGAGTAGACATAGGAAAGCACACAGGAAGGGTAAACAGATGCTGAGGCAAAGACTAAGGGAAACAGGCAGTTTCTGTTGTGTACTCATGGTCGCCTAATGTACAAAAGGTTCCTGGTTTGAAATGTTCTTTTGTTTCCTCTAACAGTTGTGGTAGCTGTGGCTCAGAAAGCAGAGTGGTTTGATCCCTTGCTCCTTCACTCTATGTGCCTAAGCATCCTTGGACACGATACTAAACCCCAGATTGTTTCTGATGCATCCACTGAAGTCTGTGTGCGATTATTCAACCGAAAGGCATAGAATAAAGCGCTTGTTTGAGGATGAGGCCTGTTGTAAAAAGCACTATATAAGTTCTAGTCTTTTTACCATTTTTTATACACCCGAGGTATTCTGGGAAGTGGAAACTTCTGGGAGGCACAAGACACAAGTGAAGACAATCTGGACGATGCACCAGGCGTGGAAGTAAAACTAAATGCAAGACACAAGAAATAAATAACCACCAAAATAAAACAGAAAAGTGGATAGCAATAACTGAAATATGGAAAAGCAGAAACATCAAGGAACTTAACAGAGAGAATAGCACAGGAGGATGCAACACTGAGTGGACTAATTAGACTATAAATACAGTTACTACAACTTAAATGTGACATGAATAAAGGCTCAAGATACAAGTGAACATAAAATATATATATATATATATAAAAACTTTGCAGACTAAAAGTGATGCTAAACAGAAACTGTCCACTGATAACCATCAGTTAGAAATATTAGAAACATCCTGTCTCAGAGTGATGCTGAAAAATTAGTTTATACATTTATTACCTCTAGGCTTGATTATTAAAATTCATTGCTATCTGGCTGTTCTACATACATCCTAAAAAGCCTTCAGGTGACCCAAAATGCTGCAGTGAGAGCACTGACAGGGACTAGAAAGACAGAAGGATACTTCCCCTATTGGGTCCATGTTAAATCCAGAATTTAATTTAAAATCCTTCTACTAACTTACAAAGTCTTAAACTATCAGGCCCCATACTATCTTAAAGACCTCATTGTACCATATTTTCTGAATGGAGCACTTCACTCAGAGTGCAGGCCTACTTGTGGTTCCTAAAGTTTTTACAAGTAGAATGGGAGGCAGAGCCTTCAGCTATCAGTCCCCTCGCCTGTGGAACCAGCTCCCAGTTTGTATTCGGAAGGCAGACACCCTCTCTACATTTAAGACTAGGCTTAAAACTTTCCTTTTTAATAAAGCTTATAGTTAGGATTTAATTATGCTGCAATAGGTTTAGGCTATTGAGGGGCTTCTTATCATATGCTGGGCATTTCTTCTCCACACACACCTCTTTTCACTCCCCATGCATTTATTTACTACTGCTGCATGCAATTAAATGTTGTCTTCTTTCTCCCATAGTCTGTGTCTCTTGTTGCTCTCCTTTCTCTATTCTCTCTCCCCTCACCCCCAACAGGTTGAGGCAGCTGGCTGCCCCTCCCTGAGCCTGGTTCTGCCAGAGGTCTTTTTCCTGTTTAAAAGGAGTTTTTCCTTCTCATTGTCGCCGAGTGCTTGCTCATGGGGGATGATCTGATTGTTGGGGTTTTTCTTTCTAATACTGTACGGTCTATACCTTAGAGTGTAAAGCGCCTTGAGGTGACTTTTGGTGTGAATCTGTGCTATATAAATAAAATGGAATAGAACACCAGATGACTGGAAAAGTGCAGCTGAGGTGGTGAGGGAAACAGCCAAGAAAGTATTTGGTGTGTCCTCTGGACAGAGGAAAGAAGACGACGAGACTTGGTGGTGGAAAGAGGAAGTACAGGAAAGTATTCATATGAAGAAGCTGGCAAAAAAAAGTGGAATAGTCAGTCAGATGAAGAAAGTAAACAAGACTACTGTTAATTTAGAAGCACAGCAAAGAAAGAAGTGGCAAGGGCAAAGGAAAAGGCTTGTAGTGAGTTGGATGAGAGGCTGGACACCAAGGAAGGAGAGAAGGACTTGTATCAGTTGGCGAGACAAAGAGAGAGACAGAGCTGGAAAGGACGTGCAGCAGATTAAGGCAACTAAGGACAGAGATGGAAATGTTCTGATGAGTGAAGAAAGTGTGTTGAGAAGATGGAAGGAGTACTTTTAGGAGCTGATGAATGAGGAAAATGAGAGAGAGACGAGGACAGATGAAGGGAAGATAGTGAATCAGGAAGTGCAGAGTATTAGTAAGGAGGAAGTGAGGGCAGCTATGAAGAGGATGAAGAGTGGAAAGGCAGTTGGTCCAGATGACATACCTGTGGAGGTATGGAAATGTCTAGGAGAGAGGGCAGTGGACTTTTTAACCAGACTGTTTAACACGATCTTGGAGAATGAGAGAATGCCTGAGGAATGGAGAAGAAGTGCACTGGTACAGATCTTCCAGAATAACAGTGATGTGCAGAGCTGCAGTAACTAAACAGGAGTCAGGCTGATGAACCATACCATGAAGATTTGGGAAAGAGTTGTTTGAAGCTAATTTGAGAAGAGAGGTGACCATCAGCGAGAAGCAGTATGGCTTCATGCCGAGAAAGAGAACAACAGATGCAATGTTACTTTGAGAGTGTTGATGGAGAAGTATAGAGAAGGTCAGAAGGAGTTGCACTG
>VUQH01081441.1:0-21437 GCA_015106775.1 Etroplus canarensis | reverse complement strand
GCCTGTTGTTTACAGGTAACGCATTCCAGCATTCCAACCAGTGCACACTTCTCTTTGTCTCTCTTTTCCCTTCTTAAAAACAAGGTTATGATTCATTTCAAACTATTTTGTAACATTAGCTGTACAAATGTGACTTCAAACATGCATTAAAAAGCACAATAATGCAGATTGGTTATATTTGCATCAGCAGAATCATTTTAGTCTTCTGTGTCTCATCATTACAAACATGCCCTCATGATGTTCTCTCCGAGCAGAGGGCCCAGAACTCTCAGTCCTATCGACAATGTATTCATTCACAAATCAGTATTGAATAGAATAAAAATATCCTAATTTTCATAATTTTATTCTTGGAATCACGCTTTGCATGATTAAAAGTTAAAAATCATTCATATTTATGTGATAGTGTACCAAGGCCCGAAATAAGCCATTTTAGCCCCCACTCCCTTTATACCAGCTTTCTTCTGATTGGCTGCCCCTTGTAAAGAATAGAATTGAACAGCATATGGGAAGGACTACTGTGCACACAGCCAGCATTGTGTAGCTGAGATGACCATATTAGGGATACCCCCACTCTATGATATCATGAAGATCCAATAGTAGAAAAATGGTCTGAAACTGAGCATTTTGAGTTGTCTGAAGCCTGAGCTTTATATGGATTACTTGAGTTGATTTCAAAACATTGGCCTTGTTTAATATGAGAATCCACCATTTTAACAATATATCTATATGACATGCTCCTCTTAAAATCCCTGCACTTCATCCTCAAAGGACTTTCAGGATCAACTTTGTCCTGTTGAAAGGGGAAAGTTCTGGGGGTAATTAGACTCATTAAATTGGATGTCTTTAAAAGTATTTATTGTTTTCATGGACAAGAAGGCCAAAAATAGTGTTTCATAAAAAGAGATTTACAGTTTTCATAACCATATAGTATTGAAAACATTAGTTGTACTTAAATGCTGTTACTCAGAAAGAGAAACCTGACTGGAGCCTAAAAAGGCATATAGATTATAGGCTTCACTTGTTCTGTGCAGAATGTTTTTTCATTCTGTGTAATTTCAGAAAAAGGGTTATCCAGCTTTTTGTTTTAATTTCAGAGGCCAAAAAACCTGTAAGAGGAATTAAAGTAGTCAAGAAGGAGGTTGCATCTGTCCTCAGAAAGGAACATCTCAATGTTACAAAAGCAGGTGAGTCAATATAGAACATTGCTTAATGTGTGGAAGGCATTAATCACTATATTTTGTCTTCCAAATTACCTAATATCTCACTAATCTTTTGAGCAATTTTAAGAAATGGATGTAACCATATTCTAATTGGATACAATGCATATATTATTTATTGAAACTGACTACATAATAACAAAGATGAGCTAATGAGATAAGCTATTGTGTGAAAAAGACTTTATGGCTGAAGAGTTGTATTAGATTATAATAGATTGTTCAGGTATATCAAATTAAGTGAACACTACTACTGCCGATACTGACCACATCTTTTGTGCATTATTTGCATGAATATCACAGTGCAGATGTGTTTAAATCTAAACTATAAAAATAACATCCAGTGTTATAGTAACTTAATTTGCTATGTTGCGACACAGAAGTGCCAAAGAAAAAGACTACAGCAGCTCCTGTGAAGAAAGGTAACATTCATATTATATTACATCAAATTATAAGTTACATTAAAAATGTTAACTGAGGGATTTAAATGACCTTGCTGTGATGTTTTTGTTTGTGTTTTGACACACAGAAGTGGCTGCTCCAAAAGAAAAAGCCAAACCAGTTATCTTAGCAAAAGGTAGGAGTAGTTCATGTCCAAATATACACTACTAAAAAAATATTAAAGAAACACTTTGATGTTTACTCCATTCCGTAGTCAGTACCCACAGCCAGTTGATGATCTGAGGGGGTCCAGGCCTTACACAGAACAGCAGCAGGCACAGAGCATCTCCTTGGTAGATCCCGCACTTGATGGCAATTTGTGCTATCGGCTTGAATTTGGCCTCTAGTGTTGTCTTCGACATCCCTACTGAGTTCCTGATAAAGGCTCTTAGGGTCCTGTTGATCTTGAGTCTCTAGCATTGGTGGGGCTATTCTCATGTTGGTCCCCTGCCACTGAGAGTACACCTTGAATGGTTCACTGGAGAAAATCTGGTTTATCCTCCTAGCTTTTATTTCTCTGGTGTACCTCTTCAAGCGGCTAGTCAAGGCTATGAGTCTTTGCTTGGCAGTCTGTAAGTCTTCAGACAGCTTCCCTTTCTTCAACAAACCTTTCTGCAGGTTTGATAGTTGGCTTACTTTCCTCTGTGTTGCTTTGATCTTTGCCTCTAGCCTTCTTTTCCATGGAGGGTACTGCTCCTTGTGACTACTGTTTGTCTTGTAGCCAAGCATCTCAATGATCACTGCTGCTGTAGTGTAGATCAGCTGGTTGGTTTCAGTGATGGTCATAGTAGGGATTGCCTGTAATGCTGCATTCGCATCTTCTAGATGTACAGTACTTCACGAAGTCTTGGTAATTGGCTTCAGAGAGTCCAGGTTTCTAGCTTAGCCATGATCCACTCTTTCAGGTCAGCTGCTCTTGCATTCAGTATGCAAGCTGTTCTTGAGGCTTGGTACCCAATCTCGGAGTGTGGGGATGGTGAAATCTCCCCCCTGACCGAATGCTGGAATACCGAGTTACTAGTTGTTTTGATGTTAGCTTAGATATTGGGTTTTGATTTTTCTGAAATGATTTAAGAATGCTGCCCCCATTTTCTTTCTTCCTCCTTTCTTCCTCCCCCCTCCCCCCTTTATTATTATTATTATTATTATTATTATTATTATTATTATTATTATGTATTTATTTATTTAATTTTTTTGTTCTTTCTTAATTTATTTTAATTTTTTTTTTATGATGCAAGGGTAATAATTTCGAAAAAGACAATAAATATATTGGCAAAAAAAAAAAAGATATTGGGTTTTGAAGAATCCATAGTTTACATCCTCCTCCTGTAACCTCTTTCAGAAGGGTTACATGTGCAGTAGCATTCCAACAGCTCCCTATTCTCATTTCCAGTCCATGTGTGCCTCTCTCTATATATATATATATATATATAGAGAGAGAGAGAGATTTGGCTTTATTGGCTTTGTAGGCATTATTTGTTCCTTTGTTATTCTACATTTTTCTTTCTTTGCAATTCCTGAAACTGATCAACAAGTTTTGTCTTTTTACTTCAGAGGACAAAAGGCCTGTAAGAGGAATTAAGCTGGTCAAGAAGGAGGTTGCATCTGTCCTCAAGAAGGAACATCTTAATGTTACAAAAGCAGGTGAGACAATATAGAATACTGCTTAATGTGTCTTGTCTTATAAATTTGATGAATGTTTTGGTGATCATTTCAAAAAGCATGAGCATGCCTATGTTTTCATCGAAGATAATTTTTTAAATCTGTTTAGTTGCTTAATGACCTAAAACCTCACTGATCTTTCAAGCTCATTCAGAAATAAATGCAACCATATTCTAGTTAAATATACTACATAAACTATTTACTGACACTGATCATATGATAACAAAGATGAGCTAATGGGGTGAGCTTTTCATGTGTGGAATATAAACATTAATAGAAAGTGTCACTTTATTAACAGTGACTTTTATATAGTCATATACAAACTGAATGGCTTTTGCTGTCTGATTTTCTACCAGTGACAGCACCCAAGGAGCCCAAGATGGAAACAAAGCAAAAAATAAAGCCTAAATCTGTAAAACCAGGTAATGCAAATACTCACATTAGTAGAATTGAAAAATTTGTCTGAAACAATGAAAATAGAACTGAGTCGTCATCCAAATCTAAAATTATTATCATATTCGAACATTAAGATAACAACAGTGATTAAAAGAGGAATTATGAACAGCTGCTGAGATATTGTACTGTGCTGACCAGCTATGATTGCCCATGATAACATAAAGACAAGATGCTAATGTTTTTTTGTAATTCCACAGATACTTTTGCGGTGAAGGAGAAAGAAAAAATAAAACCTTTAAAGAAAGGCAAGTTCGATCTCTAATGCTTTTTATGATTGATACATGTATAAGTTGATGGATAAAATATATATATATATATTTTTTTTATTAGACGCTGAAGTTATTAAACCAAAAGGTAGATAGAGCTTCTGCATTCACTGCAGTACTTTACTGACATTATCCAGTATTTGCGTACTGCTCAATTTAGTAAATTATATTTGTAAGCATGAACTCTCTATCTTTGGCATAGTTCATTATGAGACTTTTATTTTCTTATTATTTCCTGTGTTATTTTCCATTTTTAGATGCTGAAGTTACTAAAGCAAAGGCCAAAAGAGCTCCTTCAGAGAAGGGTAAATTTATTGTGTAGATGCAATATTCAGGCAGTGGCCACTTTTGGCAGTACATTTTTTTTTTTTTGATTCAGTCCAGTAAGAGATTTCCACTTTTCAGTTTTTGTTGATTCTTGTGCCATATTGAACTACTTTGTTTCTTAAGTGTTTTAGTTTATTTAAATGCAAGGGTAAGAACATCAGAAACGTAAGGCAGTTTAGTATACCATCACCCACCTGGAGATCAGTGCTAAAACACATTATTAAATCAACACCTTTATGACCTTTTTGTTTTATTGGATTATAATAGACTGTTAAGGTACATTGGATTAAGTGAATTACTACTCATACCTACCCTTCCTAAAAAACATTGTGGAGAGTGTCTTTTGTGTTTCAATTGCATGAATATCAATAATGATTACAATGCACTTGAAACATCAAATCTAGAGTTAAAGTAACTTAATGCCCTATGTTGTGACTTAGAAATACCAAAGAAAAAGACTAAAGCAGTTCCTGCAAAGAAAGGTAACATTCATATTATACTAGATCATATTGTGAGTTACACTGATATTTTAAATGAGGGAATTATATTATCCTGCTGTAATAAATGTTGTGTTTTTGATGCACAGAAATGCCTGCTCCAAAAGAAAAGGCTAAACCAGTCATCTTGACAAAAGGTAAGAGCGGTGCATGTCCTAATCTACAAAAACAAAGCCAATCTAACTGCACATAATATATACATTTTTTAAATCCTGATTTTTTTTTTTTTAACAGAACAAGAACACACAGCTAGAAATGTCTCTCTGGTGAAACAGAGGGCTAAAATCGTGCCTATGAAGAAAGGTTAAATGTTTTTATTTTGTATATCACAATGCTTTCAGATTATTTAGGAGTTTTCCTAATGAGATATATTCCTCAATCTTTTTTTCTTCTTTTGTTTATCAGAAGTCAAGGTGCCAAAAGAGAAAGTCACAGCTGTCTCTATAAAGACAGGTACATTCAGTATATTATATAGAGTTAGATCCATAACTTTTATACAGTGACATTTTTTGAAAATTTTGCCTCTGCACACGACTACTTTGGATTTTAAATCAAATAATCAAGCTCTGATTAAAGTGCAGACTTTCAGCCTCAATTCAAGTGGTATGACAAAAGAATTACACTAACTATTTAGGAACTACAGCCAGTTTTTTTTTTTTTACATACCCCCCCTTTCCAGAGGCTCAAAAGTAATTAAAATCCTTCATGGCTAAAAACTACCTAAAGTCTAGAACCCACAGACAGCACCAAATGGTTTGTTTCCTCTGTTGAGATGCTCTGCCATTCCTTTACTTCAGTTGGTGCTTGTTTGTGGGTCTCTCTGCCTTCAGTTTTGTCTTCAGTAACTGAAAAGTTGCTGTTTTGGGTTGAGATCAGGAGACTGACTTGGAAATTGAAGACTATCCCGTTTTTTGCCTTGAGAAACTCTGGTTTACTTATGAACCTAACTGCTGAAGATAAGAATTTTCTAAACATGAAAGGGTTTCAGTTTTTATACTGATTTGTGTTCTGTGCTTTAATTATCAGCTGAGGTTTCAAAACAGAAGCTGAAGCCAGTTCTACCCAAGAGAGGTAAGATTTAGTTATCTTAGAGATTAAAGTTAAAGTTCCAACATGTCTTATTTAATTTAATAATAATTTCTTTACTCAGAACCAGCTCCAGTTAAGGCAAAACCAGCACCTGTTAAAGGTAAGAGGTCACTAAACTTATCTTTAAATTGTTTTAAAATATTATCAAATCATTGATTTTCATACTCATTTATATCTTAGAAAAACCAGACAAAAATGTTACTCTAACAAAGGAGAAGGTGAAGGTGGTGCCACTGAAGAAAGGTACATATCTTTGTTTAAACAGCTACTGAACACTTTCCGAATGTTTGTTTTATAAACTCAAACTGGGAACATTTTTCCTGTCTTAGTGCCTGTGACTCCAAAGGAAAAAGTCAAACCAGAACCAGCCAAAAAAGGTAGTAACAGTAATATTAGAGGATATTATGTGTTCAATATTCATAATTACTATATGTGTAAGTTTCTGTAGTTTCTATGCGTGTTTTGCTTTTATCATCAGTACGTCTGTTGTTGTTGATCAACATAGTTTGAAATAAACTGCTTTGATTGTGAATTCGATAACAGCTATCAAATTGTCACCCTATGCAAAACTCTGTGGAAAACTGGACTGTTTTTTTCTCATTTATTATTTGCTTTAGAAGCTGAGGTTCTGAAGAGGAAGAAGGCTGAGCTGGTGACTCCCAAAAAAGGTGGGCATTTTCGAGTTTGTTTTTTTTACTTCTTTCAAAACTCTTATTTTTCTCTTATTCCTACCCATATTTTAAAAAGAATAGAGGGTTTTTAGTTTTTTCTCACCTTTCTATTCACATAATTCAAGTTTATTGAAACATTTATTATTCTAGCACCTGTTACCAAGGCAAAACCATCACCCACGAAAAAGAAGAAAGTTATACAACAGAATGGTGTGTTATTTTGTTTTAGAAACACTGTAAGCAGTACTGTGCTGAAGTTAACCCAGTCATCTTTAAGCCATGTGACATCATAAACTATTCACTCTTTAGAGATTTTACTGATATGTAGCTGCTGATGATACGCTTTGCTGCCACATGATAATGGCCCAACAAAAAATTTCAAAATATCATTCATTATTTTATTTGTTCTTATATTATTACACTACCAATGAGATTTCTCCTTCAGAAATTGGGTATTTTCATGTTTCAGTGATACTCGTTATGTGCTTGATTGACAGGTTAATTTTAAATGCTGTGTTGTTTTACGTTTGCATTTAGCTGTCAGCGATGCCAGTCAAAACTCTTGTCATATTTCTTCATTTTTTTCTGTTCTCTTTAGAATCTGAGGCCAAACCAGTCCCTGCCAAAAAAGGTATGTCATGTATAATCCATCATTATTATTTGTTAAAGTTTATTATTATCAGCACAACTAAATTCGGTTATTGTTTTTTTCTCAGAACCAGAGGTTACAAAGGAAAAACTGAAACCAACTCTTAAAAAGAAAGGTATATGACTTTTGATTAAAAATATAAAAATGCTCATGAGCAAGACATTAGAGAGTATATCTCTCTTTTTTATATGTCTCTTTTCTGACAAATAATTTTTAAATGGCATGCCAGGTACACTCTATACTGTATACATGAGCTCTAAAAGCTAAAAAATAAATAAATACAAAATAAATAAATGAAAATTCTATTTTTCATTTGATTTAGCTCCTAAAGCAGAGGCTGAAGAAATGAAGAAAAAAATCAAATCGCTTCTAAAGACCAAAGGTAAACTGTCACTGCCATTTGCCTGCAGATACTTTTTTTCTGTAATTTGCTGTCATTTAGCATATTATTCTGTCATAGTAGTAGGAGTAGTAGTAAACTACTACAAAATATCTTTTTATCCATAAAACTGGAGATACAAACCAAGCTACTCACTGATTATTTCAAAACTCCTAACGTTTTATTTACTTTACTATTTAAGTTAAATCAGCTGTTAAACAAGTGAATGATTAAAACTTTGTTCTGTTTGTTCTGTCGAAAGTAAAATCATAGTTTTGTTCATTATAGACTGAGAAAACTGCAGATTTACACAGCGATAGCAGTTCTTTTTTGGGTAAATTATCTGTAGCTGCAATCTATCGGGGGATATCATTATGCGCAAAAATGATAATTGTCTCTGTTGCACCTAAAAACAGTTGTGAATTACCCTGCTAAAACCAATTTCCACTTGAAAAATACCTTACACAGTGATCATTAATAATATGCTCATATAGACTTCCGGTGATAAGCAGTTTGTGTATAGGTGGATTGACAGATATGCAACACATTATATACACTGATTATAAAGTTCCTGGCTTACCATTAAACATGCACACACACACACACACACACACACACACACACACACACACACATATGAAACACATAGGTAGTTTTTGCTAAATAATTAAATATTTAAAATAAATTATATGTCTACTTTATATCTGAAGAAAAATAATCAAATGTCTTTTGGGTTTTTCTTGTTTGAGCTACAATATGTATTGTATGAAAATTAATTCATCATGGTTTCTGCTGTAAAATTCTCTGTGTTGATTGCTAAAGTCTGACCTAACTTTTCCATTTGCAGAACTGGAGACTCCTAAACAAAAGGAAAAACCTGCTGCAGTAAAGAAAGGTATGCTACAAAGTTTTACATCTTTATTTATGAATTAACAGATACATGGTTTCGATCTGTGTAATTTAATGATATTGTGGCAATCTTAACATTCTATGATCTTTTGAATGTACTGAAATAATTCCACAAATGCACAAATTCTATGTTTTATCAATTGCATTTTGTCTCTGATGGCACAGCCATGTTGAGGGAAAAGGCCAAACCAGTCCGTGTCAAGAAAGGTACATTTGTGGTGCTTCAGTCCAGGCAGCACTTCATATTTTATGTAACCAGCAGTAATAATCTGATTACAAAGTGTAATCTGATTGCAACATTAAGGCCTCTGTAAATGTAGTTTTTAGGATACTCAGAAAGGAGACAACTATTTTGCTTATAAAAATAAAGTAATACTATTAAAACGGCTGCTAGTAGCTCAGAAGATTTCCCTGCTGGGTGTAAAATAACTGACCATTGATCTTAATTAAGAATTTAAAAATAAAATTCAAAATTACCTAAGATTATAGTCAGTTTTATGTCCAGCAAGAAAATTATGTCATACCTAGTTAATTACAATACAAGTATATTGCTCTATCATAAATTGTTTTCTAGGTATAACAAATACTGTACAGTATATTAATGACAGTTTCAAAATAACTTTTATTCATGACATGCATGCTGGTAATCATCAAAAACCTGAGAATGTGCTGTCACTTTCTAAAAGATTTATAAAAAATCTATAAGTCATAAATAATAAATAGAGTTTGATATAGCTCACTGGCTCTTGTTTAGCCTTTGACCTTCTTAATAATTTAGTCAAAGTTGGCCTAATATAACTGTTCCTGTGTTTTCTCACTTTTTATGTAATCAAATCTGTACCTAAGCCATAAAAAAACGGATTCTTGTCTAACTCATGTGTAGCTTTTTATAGCTTTTTGGATTATATAACAATCTAAAATGTGACTTTTACATTTCTATACAATGCCTATAAATCTATTCACCCCCCTTGAATGTTTTACCCTTTTATTGTTTTAATAAATGAAATCATGGTCAATATAATTTGGCTTTTTGACAAGAAATTTTTTTTAAAAAGCTTTGTTATGTCAAAGTAAAAACAGAGTTTTACAAACTAATTAATTAAAAATACATAGGGTAAAATAAATATTTGCAGAAATATTCACCCCCTTTAAAGGGACTGATCTAATTCAACAGATTTGATTCCAGCAGTGTCACAATTAGTGAAAGAGAGATCACCTGAGTTCAGCTGATGTGTGATAAGTGATTGTATTATAAAAACACCTGTGTCTGGGAGGTCCAGTCTCTGATTCAACAGTATTCCTGCTACAATTGCAACATGAGGACAAAAGATCACTCCAAGCAATTCAGAGAAAAGATCATTGAAAAGTATAAGTCAAGAGATGGCTACAATAAGATTTCCAACTCACTGGGCATCCCCCAGAGTTCAGTCAAATCCACCATTAAGAAATGGAAAGAGTTTGGCACTTGTCAGAATCTGCCTAGAGCTGGCTCTCCTCACAAATATTTATGCAAACATTTATTTTGCCTTATATACTTTTAATTAATTGACATTAATTTGTAAAACTGTTCAACATGAAAGAAGCTTTTTTTCAAATTCTTGTCAAAAAAAGCCCAATTATATTGACCCTAATTTCATTTATATAAGCAATAAAAGGGTGAAACATCCAATGGGGTGAATACTTTTTATAGACATTGTATAAAGCATGACCGCATATTAATGAGACTACAACTCATAAATCTTAAAGGTTACCTTATTAGAAAGTGGTTTGATTTGATTTGGAGTTATTAGACATGTCTTGTCTTGAGAGTTTTTAGGTGGGTCATCATTCATGTAGTACATAAATACATAAAGTACATAAAGCATGAATACTAAAGAATATCCTGTATTACATCTATCTATCTATCTATCTATCTATCTATCTATCTATCTATCTATCTATCTATCTATCTATCTATGTGTATATTGTACTGTATATTTCATGCTAATTTGTGTTTGCTTTATGTTTATGAAACAGAGCCTCATGTTTTAAAAGAAAAAATCAAGTCCACTGCAATAAAGAAAGGTATGTAGTCAGCCTAGAGTAATTAACATCAAATGTAAAACACACAAAATATGAGTGAAAAGTAAAAAGTAAAGATTTCATTTTTTTTATTTATATTTTATGACCCAAAGGATAAATTGGGTGAATAATCAATAGTTGTGACCCTAAATGAAAGAAAATATTTACAGTATAGCTCACCATATATTGTACTCAAAATACTGGTGTACATGTTGCAATTTTTTGGTTTTGTTTCAGAAAAACATGTTGAGAAAAAGGCAAAGAAAGAAGAGGAAGCTAAAGGTATAGTTTGCCATCGGCTTTAAAAATGAAAATATTTAAATACTCAAATGTTTACATTAAATATATACAGAAACAGTTTTAATGTTTAACTTAAAATAATTGTTTATCTTGTTGTCATTTACAGTAGACAGAGTTCTTAAAGAGATACAGGAGCCTGCAAAGAAAGGTATTGTATTTGTGAATCAGTTCATTTTGAAATATTACAAATACATCAGTGTAGCTTTATTGACTTTAAGATTGTTGTAGGAACACCTGTTCAAAAGAAAGCTGACAAGGAGGAGAAGATTAAAGGTACTGTATAGTTGCTGCAGATTAAAGTCATGTAACAATGCATTGATTTATAGTTAACATTATGTTCCCATTTAAACAGCGGAGCCCATTGTATCAGACAGCTTTCTTATGGAAGGTACATGCAGATTTTTAGATGCAAGATTTTTGCTGCATTTTTCTCTCTACATGTCAAAGAAAGGGGTGGAACACACTGTTCTGTACTGTTTCACTCTCTTCACAGATGAGCTGCCCTACTTTCAGTGTTTCTTTGTGGACGAGGATGAGGCCCAGTTTCCATTTTACGCCTTCTCACCGCTGCAGTTTTGACACTCCAGTTTGTAATCTGAGGTTTACAGTTCAGTCAATTTACTGATAATAACAAGGTCACCTCGCGCCTGGCACTGCTGAAACACGGGCACTGCTGTTTGTCTTCAGCAGAAAACCCCACACAGCGGAGGATGATGGGCTATTTTATGAGATGGACCGCTACTTTATTTCCAGAATTGGTTGAGCTCTCGTACCAAATACATGCAGTCAGTGTCATTCCTTTTTATTTTTTAATTATTTTTATTTTATGTATTACATATTTTGAAATGTGGAAATAGGACTATTTTAAATGGAAAAATCTATTTTATTGACTTCTGTGGATTATTCATGTAGATTTTCAAAGCAATATTTGGAAAACCTGTTGATAAATTTACAGTCCAGGAATGATCAATACACAATAGGTTGTACAGTGCTGTTAACAGGGTACAAAAAAGCCACAGTTAATAATCCAAGATGGACGGGAATTCCGTTTCTCTTAGTCCAGATTTACTTGAAAAGTCGTTTCTAAAGTAACTGTACGTTTGTGTGGCTTTTTTCTTCATCATATTGTAGATGACTGCAAGTTTTAGGTCCCTTGCGTAACCTGCTTTTATAATGTTTGTCCATGATTCTCTCAGTTTCCTCTTTTTCCTCTCTACTGAGGACACAATTATGCCATTAAAGAATCCTGATTTTTCTCTTTAATTTCATACTTTTTACACATCAAAAGGAATGACTATGCGCTGTAAATGAGAGCTCCCAAATCTACTGATGGAACACTACCTGACTTGTTGACATTTAAAGTCTTATTAAATTGTACCATCTGGCTATCTGCACCAGCTCCTCATTTTCATAGTGGTGCTAATAATAAGCTTTACATTGCCTGAACTCTAAAAATGAGGTTTGAGTTCAGTTTTCTTGTTTGATTGTTTCAAGCAATCGAGTACATGAACAAATCAAGTATCAGATTAATTCTGTAATTCCTTGATTGACCAAAAAATACACTCTCACTGATTTTGGTCGCTGTTGTTGCACTGTGTGCACGAAGTAGAAACTTGACATATTTTAGAAACCTCTTGAGCAGGTTCTTATCAACAACAAAGCATGCAATATTTCTTTTTTTTGCTTTGGGAATATTTAACATAATATTAGTGCCTATTTTATAAAAACACATCAGATTTACTCTGCTAAAATGCAGCATAATACAAACAGGATTTCTGTTATCTGAATTTCCTCTACTTGATATGTGAATTCTGAATGCTGATATTGCTCAGACACTTAAAGTCAAAACACAGAAGATAGAAAGACACAAATGCAATATTGATGTTAGCATAGTTGAATCTAATAACAAAACATTTATATTGTTGACTATACACACCAAGTGATCACATGCTTAAATCGTTGCAGAGGATGTCACATGTTTGAGCTGATGATCTCAGATGTAAATCATTGTTTCTCAGTCGGCTTACAGCAGCTGCATATGTCTCATTATGTTTTGCTCCATATGTTGCATAGAGGGCAGTTATTAGAGCTTGTGATACTCATCCTGAAGTTATTTAAATGCAAATCTGCATATGTCTCAAATTAAAGCAACATCACTACACTTTTTTATCAGTCCAAGAATGATCAATGCACAGCTGCAGCTGTCAGTGAGCTCACAGTTTTCTGGTAACACTTCACTGTCACTGATGAAGTTGTGGACATTGTCATGTCTTTGAATAATTATTTTGATTCATGGTGACAAAAGATAAATATTTGTTTAAATCTAAATTGCATCTTAATGACTCACGTTTACCAGGTGAATATGTGCAATACTTAATTTTTTGATTAGATCAGTGATTATAGAACAGTATGTCTGTCTGATAGTCCTTAAAGGAAGTATGCATGTTGTGTTTTTGTTTTATGCTCTTAAGTGTTTATGTTATATTGTTCTGAACAGCATACACACTTGAATACAGGAACAAGTGAATTTGGTATCAAAAATATGACCTGTAGCTCTGCTGGATGGTGTTAACATCATATACATAGCTAAATTTCATGTTAAAAAGCTCTTGATGTAAATAGTTTAATAAATAGAAAACCCTGAATTATTATTCCATATATTGCTCTTTATCTGGAGTAAAATATGTATCATTTGTTACTTACACCCTGGTGAATAGAGCAATTTGTCATTAAAACGTAGCAATGCAAGTGACTGACTTTTCTTTAAAGGTGCCAACATATATAAATATACTGTATATATTTTCTTTCATGTTTAGTCAATTTTTTATTTAAAAAGAAAACTATTCAGGTGTAGAAAGTAATTCTTTATTATCAATCATCCAGGAGGGGTCAGCTGTAAAACTAATTTTGTTTTTTCTTATAGAAGCTACCCTTACAAACTAGGAGCCCTTTCAGGATCAGGGAACTGTATTTGACAAGGAGGAGACAAAGGTAAGGTCTAGTAATGCAAGTGAGCGGAGATTAAAGTTACCAGGAGACAAAGCACTGGAGCAATGAAAAACAGGGGCAGGATGGGGCATTGCAGTGTTTCTTTTCATTGTCATGCTGGTGATCCTCAGACGTACTGCCCTGTTAGGTCCACTGATCCTGGTATGACGAATTCCCTGCAGGGCTGCTCATGTGATTTCAGAAAGTTGATGTCAAAACATTTTCTCCTGCTAATCTCCAAACTGCCTGAGGAAACTAAGCTGAGTATCTTTTAAATCCCCTTAACAGCAGTAATTTTTACAAAAAAAAGTCTTTGAAATGTGGTTTAAAGGTCATTAAAGAATGCAAGTTATTTGTACATGAGCAACTTTCTTCTGACTCTATATTGTCTTAATAAACTAAATTGTATTTTTAATCTTAGTTTCAAACAAGCTTACAAAACAAAGATTATTAATATTAAATGGAAATATGATCAAAACCCATTAATAGAGGACTCCTCTACATGCTATTAAGCCTCACAAATTTTATAATCATGAAATATGACTTCAGTGTCCTCAGATGTAGCTGCAACCCTGATTAATGTGTTTAAGTGAAAAATAGCAACAGGCAAATAACTGAACCAAAGAAGATATACAGTGTATGGTCAGGTCTTTATACTGTATTTTCCTAATCAGGCCAGCGAGGGATTACTAGAGGTCAGTTTACACCACTGACACAGATTTCACACAAAGAGGAAACTCCTGCTGCTCTCCTGAGAAGAGCACAGCAGCCACTGAGGCCAGAAGAAACTACACTAAACTTTTATCTCTCTTTGACCATGCTACACAGAATATGATAAGCTCCCTTTTCTATGTGATGGCTCCATTTTGGAAATTGTGAAATTAACTCGCCTGAACTTGTCTTGCCTACCTGCAGCCTAAATACTTTTCAGTGTTACATAACTGGACCATAAAGACAGATTTCAAATTAATTCAGCTGCCAACTGAATTCCACTCCAGTTACTACAGCTTCTTTGTGTCGCAGGCTATTCAAAAGTGGCCAAAAACTGGGCGGGGTGTGTGTTGAAATGAGAAGAATGGCCATTTGTAGTCACAGTCACAGTGAGGGCAGAGCTGAAGAGGGAGGCTTTAGGGTCTTAAAATGTGGGGAAAATGAGGAACATGTATTCAATATGAACATGAGCATGAGAAGAGTATGAAATAATATCTGGATCAAACAAGTAAAAGACCACACTTGGACAAAGGTTTATTGACAAACTCTAATTGCAGACTTTGAACTGCTAACAACTGAATATGAGATACAAACTGGGCAGTCTGTGCGGTGTCCTGTTTTATCGTCACGCCAGTGGCACCATTCAGTTACGGTTGGTCCGCACAGCATCGAATGATGCTTCTACGTAATGACACCACAACTTAAACCGGATTATCCTGAGGCGAGTGACATCATCACCCCACCTCCCCTCCAGCTCCTCCTCGTCTCTCTGACCATCTGGGGGTTACTAAAGGACATTCACTTCAGTTCAATGGTCAGACTGGCTCCTGCTGCACGGTCGGCTCTGGCTTGCAACGTCACCCTGCAGCTGTCACCTGGAACAGACCCGTCACAGGGACTGCACTGTTCCCACGATAAATATCTGAGCAGAAATGTGGCGCTGCATTCAAAGTTGCAAAGAAAGGAGGATGCCCTAAATAAAAGCAAGCGGTCTGTTGAAATAAAGTGGTCCTGATGCTGCTCTGGTGAGCACGAAACTTCTGAGACATTAAGAAACTTTAGTCCAGAAGTTTATTTTCCCTTTTTCACATGTGAAAAACAAATGAAACAGTTTGTTTAAGCCATTCACTTTACTTTTTTTAACAAAAGATCTTACAAAAGATTCCCCAAAATATTTATCTTGTGTTTGAACAAGTACAAATCCCAGTATACAGCAAAAACTTTGTTTTTCTTTCAAAAAGGACAATAATAAGAAAAACACCTTGTTGGTAGCTAGGGTGATTTGCTCTTTCGAATGGACGGTGAAGTTAGGCCTTTTCGTATGTGCGGACAGCCTGGACTCCCTCAAAGGTTAATGTCTGGAAGCAGAGAAGAAAAAATGCAAATATAAAATCTATTTCAAACACTGCCAGTAAACATGAATAGCTGAAGCAAATTGTCTTTAATCTATCTTAACAGGCACTGCATGTTTGCAAAGGTAAGGTGAGGCCGGTTTATTTGCGCAGCACCTTCAAGAGTACAATGCATCAAAGGACCTTACATGTGTAATCTGAAATGATAGGATCAACTGATAGAAGTGCTACAAAACTGATGTTACATGGTCTTACCATCACCATCTTCCCATCCTTGATTTCTCTGACAAATTTGGTCTCCTTGCCGTCCCACTTCTGCACATGAATGAATTTGTCTCCTTCCATGGAGAAGGTAGACTATGGACAGAAACAAAACTTTACTTATAACCAGCACAAGAAAATCACAGGTGAAGAGCACGACCTGAAGTTTTCCTCAGCTTACTTTAACATGCCGGTCATCAGGTGTGGTCTCATCAAACTCCTCTCCCAGTTTGGCAGAGAGCTCGGTGTTCCTGAAGGTGCTCAGCGTTTTCACCACCACTTTGTCTCCATCTTGGCTGATCACTACTGTTGGTTTGGTGACATTGCCCACCTGTCTTGTGGCAAAGCCAACACCTGTCCAAAAGAAAAGGGTAGCTTTCAGTAATGATATACTGGGCACAAAGTATTGGTTTTATTGCTCTCTACTTAAAGCTACTACAGTGTATTAAGTAAAACAAAAACAAAGCAGCCACTCCCTGTAACCTTGCAACAAATTTCTCTCATTTTAGGAAGGACATGTCTTCTTGCTCACCAAGCGCCTTCATGTAATCATCAAAGTTCTGGCTGTCCACCAGTTTCCATGAAGCGCAGAAAGCATCAACCATGTTTGCAGATGTTGTTGGTCCAGTTCAGTGTTCCACCGTCAGACAGACACACCTCTGTGCAAAAATCCTGCAGCCACAACAGCTCAGCGCCTTAAACTGGAGGGGGGCGGGGACTTCAGCTATGGCGCGGAAAGCTGATTGGATGGCGCCGAAGCAGGGAAAGCTGTGATTGGTCAACACGAAACGTGCTTTAATATATCATGAATAAAGCATGGTGAATTAATGTACTATAACAGCAGTGCATCTCAAAATTTTGAATATCAAAAGAAAAGTTGAAATAAACTTTTCATATATTCATAACACATACAGTGAATTGTTTCAGACTTTATTTTAATTGTATTGATTATGTCTTATGGCTCATGAAAATCAGAAACACAGTATGTCAAATCATTAGAATATTTCAAGGGTGATTAAAGTACTATTCAGTACTTAATACTGCTTAACTCTTGTTGTAATTCAATAACACAACCACATTCATGCTGCAATTTGTCCAGTTGACGATCACGGACGCCCTCCACAAGGAGAGTAAGTCACAGGAGGATTTTTAATTTATCTGCAAAATAGTAACTAAAGCTTTTCTCTCTTTATACCACTTGTTTTAAAGTAAAATATAATTCTGCCTCTATACATGATAGAGGCAGAAAGTTCAATAACACTATTATACACTATATGGGCCACCTACAGGAGCTTTTATGATATCCCATTCGAAATCCAAAGGCATTAAAATGGAGTTGGTCCTTCATAACAGCTTCCAGGGATGATTCTGGAGTGTGTCTGTGGGAATTTTTGTCCATTCATCCAAGAGTATTTGTGAGGTCAGACACTGACGTTGGACAAGGGGGCCTGGCTCACAGTCTCCATTGTAATTCATCCCAAGGTTTTCTACGGGGTTGAAGTCAGAGCTCTGTGTGGGCCACTCATGCTTTTCTCTTCCATCAGATTGCCAGATAGAGAAGAATGACTCATCACTCAAAAGTCCAGTGGCAGCGTGCTTTACACCACTTCACCCAACACCTGGTGTTGTGCTTGGTGATGTAAGGCTTTCATCCAGCTGCTTGATCATGCCATAAATCTCCTGGCAATAGCTTTTTATGCTGATGTTAATGCCAGAGGAGGTATGGAACTCTGCAGTTACTGAGTCAGCAGTGTTGGCGACTTTTACGCACTCTGTCTCAACACTTAGCTACCCCATTCTGCAACTTTACATGGTCTGTCACTTCATAGCTGTGTTGATGCAATTCTAAGACATTTCCCCTTACAGTTGACTTATGGAATGGTAAATCGTTTCTTCTCTTTCAAGAATATCTGGGAAGGAAGAAAATTCATAAACTGACTTGGCATCCTATTACAATATAACACTCAAATTCAGTGAGCACTTTAGAACAACCCATTCTTTCACAAATGTTTGCAAAGGCAGACTGCATAGCTAGGTGCTTGATTTCATCTGTGGCAATGGGACTGCATGAAACCCCTAAATTCATTATTAAAAAACAGACATACCAAGGAGGGAAGAAGCCCTCCTCACCTGGCACTAAAAAGTCACAGGATCCCCAGATCATTAGGATTTATTCTATGGGATCCCACAGGAAAAATCCATAAGATATACTGTACAGGACAAAAGTCTTATACAGGGGATCATCAAAATCCTTAGAATTTATCCTCAGTGATTCTTTAACATCTGTGAATAGTTTTCAAAAGAAAGGAAGAAAAATGTTTTTTTAAAGCAACTCCCAAACAAGGAACAAGTCATACTTTTTTGGTTTTAATTAACATGACATGACTGGCAATGATGCCTGTGTATACCTTTATTGTTCATAAAATACTTTCCGTCTGACATGGATACAAACAGTTGTCCACTGGTACAATACAGTAGATCAATCCTCATCAAGAACATCAAATACGTATTCATTAACACTAGCAAATTATACCACATAATACAAAATGAAATCTCACTATTGCTGAGTATATTGTAAAACAGTTTTATGCATCTGCATCACACAATAAAAAAAATCAGTTTCTACTTGAAAATTCTTGGCACTGATCAAGATCAGATTAATGTACGAAGCAGCTTAGAAAATCTTTCATAACAAAATCCCCCCTCCAAGAAAAAAAACTTATTTCATACAGTAATGTAATTATTTTGTAACTTTTTCAAAAACCTATCTAAAGTATAATTTTAATTCCCTGATTTTCATGTATAGTGCATGCAACTAAAACAATAAATGTTCCACAAGACACTTCATGGGTCTTCACATTTACACAATCAAAAACGCCACTTAAACAGTACATTTTTTATTTATATATATATATATATATATATATATATATATATATATATATATATATATATATTACTGTGTAAAGCACAAACTGCAATTATCACTGTGTAATAACTATTCATATTCTTATTTATGACCTGCCTGTAGCTATTATATTATATTGTACAGCTCCTCCCATTAATAACTGGATTTTTACCCACTGAATGGAGTACCTGTAACAAATAATTTCTCCTCTGGGGATTAATGAAGTATTCTGATTTGGATAACAGCAAAAATCAAAAACAGTGTAGACTTGAACAGTGTCACTGCCAACTAGTCTTTGCCGTCGGATTTAACCGTTTAAAGGCAATTTGTGGTAGTTTATGCACATATATACTCACCAGCTGCTTGCTAATGCAGCCAATCACATGGCAGCAACTCAGTGCCTGTAGATCACCTGCTAAAGTTCAAACTGAGCATCAGAAAAGTGAAGACAGGGGATTTAAATGACTTTAAATGTGGCATACTTGGTGCCAGATGAACTGGTCTGAGTAGCTCAGAAAATGCTGCTCTACTGAGGTTTTCCCGCACAATCATCTCTAGGGTTTAGAGAGAATGGTCCCAAAAAGAGAAAATATCCAGTGAGCAGCAGTTCTCTGTGCGCAAATGTCTTGTTGATATCAGAGGAGAATAGCCAAAGTGCTTCAAGCTGACAGGAAAGCAACAGTAACTCAAATAATCAAGATATGCAGAAGAGCATCTCTGAATGCACACCTCATTGAACCTTGAAGCAGATGGGCTTCAATAGAAGAAGACCACACAAGGTGCCACTCCTAAGGAAACTGAGGTATACTTGCCAAAATTGGACAACAGAATATTGGAAAAACTTGGTTTGACGAGTCTTGATTTCTGCTGTGACATTGGGATAGTAGGGTCAGAATTTAATGTATGGATCTGTCCTGCCTTATGTTGATGGTTCAGGCTGGTGGTGTAATGATGTGGTGTAGTTTCTTGGCACACTTTTGGCCCCCTAGTACTAAATGAACATTGTTTAAATGCCAGAGGGATGGTGGCTATATTAGACAAAGGATGTTAAAGATGGAGCTGCCACGCAGGAGGAAAAGGGTAAGACAACCAGAGAAAGGTTCACAGATGTAGTAAAGATGTGATGTTCTTCTTCTTCTTGTAGATTTTATTGGTGGTTGGCAAACAACAAAATGCATTACCGCCACCCACTAGTATCCCGTCCACCCGTGTCATACCCGCGCAGGCCCCGCGACCCCGGCGCCGATGACGCCAGGCCTCTCAACTGGAAGATGCAATGTAATCCACTAGTGATGTGTCATGCGCAAAAGATGCGGCTCTGAAAGCCGATGCTTTGTAGTGAATCAGAAGAGCCGGCTCGCATCGAGTGAGAGCCGGCTCCCAGTTTTTGTCCTTTCGCTGCTTACCTCAGTGCTCAGCCTGAGCATATGGAGTACAACACTGTACCCTCAGAAACCACATTATTGGATCCTAGGTTTAAAAAACTTGCATTTAGTGACAACAGAGCTGTTGATGAGGCACTTCAGAGAATTAGTGCAGCAGCAGCAAAATGCACCCCCAGCAGCCAGCACAAACCTCTGTTGTTTGGAGGCTTTTTGATGAAAGAGCTACAGGAGATGCTGCAAGGAGAAATCCTACAGCTGATGCTGTAATGGAGGTGAGGTCTTATCTTGAGGAGCCCATCAGGCAACAAGCAGAAGACCCACTGAGCTGGTGGCAGGCCAAGGCTTCAGTCTTTCCACGCCTGGTGAAGGTGATGGAGGGGAGACTGTGTATTGTGGCAACATCTGTTCCTTCCGAGAGAATCTTCTCAAAAACAGGGCAGATACTCACCGAGAGAAGAAATCGGATCAGTCCATCCAAGCTGAGGCATCTGACTTTTTTGAATGCCAACCTTCACTGAGGACATTAATACTGTTTGCTTGAGTTTGGTTCTGTTCTGTGGATTTGTTTGCAGTTTTTTGTTCATTTGTGCAATAAAAATGTTTGATTAAAATATTAAACAAAAGGAAGAACTGTTTTGTAACAGAATAAATGCACAAAATTAGGCAATTATAAGGCTGTTATAAAACTGTTTGCTTGAGTTTGGTTCTAGTTCTGTTCTGTGGATTTATTTGCAGTTTTGTTGTTAATTTGTGCAATAAAATGTTTGATTAAAATATTAAAAGAATGGTTTTGTAACAGAATAAATGCACAAAATTAGGCAACTATAAGGCTTCTCATAAAAACACTGCACATGAAAGGGTTTTCAACACACAAATCATTAATTTTTGCAAAGTTATGGTAAAATAAAGGC
>VUQH01081440.1:0-23415 GCA_015106775.1 Etroplus canarensis | reverse complement strand
GGGCAACCTCACAGAGGCCTTGTTCTAAAAATGTCCGCCATGGTTACTTTGAAAGCCAACACTGGCCTCTTGAACATGCACAGAAAAGAGCCCTGAGTACCACTCCGGGAGGAAAGCTGGGTGGACTGGGTGAGGGGGAAACCAAGCTCTTTAATAGCTAGCACATGAGAGATTGAAGGTTTCATACCCACCCAACCAGGAGTCAGGGGAGATATGTATGTGTGTGTGTGTGTGTGTGTGTGTGTGTGCGTGTGTGCATGTGTGTGTATGTAAACAGTAATATCCCTGTACTCAGCGCTTGGCTAAATTAAAAGGGCATTTTTGGCGTGGGGGGCAGGTTTTGGTGCCCAGACGATTGGACGGGGTAAGGCGAAACTCATTACCTACCCATCTGTCAGAGAGTGAGAGAGAAAGAGCTGTGGGAATGTGGATGGAGGGAGGGATGGATGAAAAGGGCTTGGAAGAGGAGAGTGAGAATGTCTATTAAAGCAAGGGTAAAGCAAGGGAAACACTACAGAATTTTGCTTTTAAACACGTAACTCTTTTATCACTCTTTAGTTTTTCATACTGCATGTGTTTTGAATTCGAAAAAGTATCCTTGTTAATTTTTCTCTATGAGAAAGAAAAACATTAGTGAAAAAAGTACAGCTGTTTTTACAACTATCTGATAAGTGTGCGTGTGTGTGTGCACAGTTGTGTGTAAGAGTGTGTGATTGTATCAAAGGTTCATTTTTGAGCTTTCTCAGCCCCACATGTTTTTGATGTTCTTTCTTTCTCTCCCTTCTTTGGACCAGGGGCCACCACTGAAACACAAGCTTGACTCATACACTCTGGTACTCACTCACTCACTCACTCACTTACTCACTCACTCACTCACTCACAAGCAGCAACTGTTATGAACCTCTGCTCATTTGTATGTTGTGCTACAGCTAAATGAGTGAGCCTTCCTTGCTACAACCAGGTGGGCCATATAAACCTTTCTGTCTAGTTTAGGATTGTCTCAGTATGGCTCCCGTCTCTCTCTCTCTCTCTCTCTCTCTCTCTCTCTCTCTCTCTCTCTCTCACTCTCCCACAGCTGTAGACATATAGGCTTTGATCACTGCAAATGCAAGTGGCTGCCATATTTGATCCACACTCAATCTTCTGTAGATATTGCTAACAAACATGTGTTTCCTCTGCCAGCTGGCTATCAGAATGGAAACGCATGTCTCCATGGCAATTTTCTGCACTGTTAGGTTTTTGCAGCCAGCAGTTCTTAGTTTTGCAGATAACGCAAAAATGAGTAAATATAAAAAGAAATAGCTCTTTCTGTTTTACAAATTGCAACATTCATGCTAATGAAGATTTTAGTGATAGAGTTATACCAGACCTCAATCTAACCATTCTGTAGCAATCATTCTCAACCAGGGGAACAAGTACCCGAGGGGGTCCTGCGTCTGGAGTAGTTATGGGATAAATGGAGAAATTAACTCAATTGAAATGAAAAAAAAGAAATTACAATGTAATTTAAGAATGGATTGGAAGGACCCTATATCTTGCATCTCTTTCTGTAACACCAACCCTCTGCATGTCCATCTTCTGCCTGGGAGCTCCATCTTCAGCATCCTATATCCACTATCCCTTTTCTGCAGATGTCCAAACCGTCTCACCTTGCCTCTCTTACTTTGTTTTCAAACCACTCAACCTGAGGTGGCCCTCTGATGTATTCATTTCTAATTCTGTCTATCCTCTTGCTGGTCACGCCTAGCAAAAATCTCAACATCTTCAATTCTGCCACCTCCAGCTCCACCTCCTTCCTTTTGTCACTGCCACCATCTCTAAACCAAAGTTATTTTTATTATTGTCGTTTTTCTAATTAGTTTTTATTTTTTAGTTCATTTTTAGTTTTAGTTTTTTAAATTTAGTTTAGTTTCAGTTAGTTTCCAGAGTGGATTTGCCAGTTTCAGTTTAGTTTTTATTGTTTGAAAATGTTTTGTTTTAGTTTAGTTTTTATTAGTTTCAGGGTTAGTATTATTATTATTATTATTATTATTAAGTATTTGTCAGGGCAGAGTTTCAAATGTTCAGATTACAAATTACAATACAATTGCATTACTTCATGAAGGCAGATGACTCCCAGTCATGTAGACATCCTACAGTCTCAATAAACAGATGCACCAAGGCCTCATCAGAGAAAGGTTGTCTTATTAAATTTGCCCAAACTGACTAAGGAAATTTTATGTATATTTTTATTTTATTTTAGTTAGTTTTATGAGTAGACAATGTCGATTTGGTTAATTTTCATTTTAATCAAAAGTCTAGTTTCTGTTTTTATTTCAGTTAACTAAAATGTTTTTCTCATTTAGTTTTAGTTTTTAGTTTAGTTAACTATAATAACCTTGCTCTAAACCATACATCATAGCAGGTCTCACCACTGTCTTGTAAACCTTTCCTTTCACTCTTGCTGCTATCCTTCAGTCACAAAGCACCCCTGACACTTGTCTCCTTCTACTTCACCCTGCCTGCACTCTGTTCTTCACCTGTCTTGTGCACTGTCCATTTGTTTGATGGTTGACCCCAGGTATTTAACTCATCTACCTTCACTACTTCTAATCCTTACATCTTCACCATTACACCTGCCTCCCTCTTTATCACACATGTGTATTCTGTCTTGCTTCTACTGACTTTTATTTCTCTTCTCTTCAGTGCATACCTCCACCTCTTCAGACTCTCCTCCACCTGTTCCTTACTCTCACTACTAATCATAATGTCATCTGCAAATATCATGGTCCATGGAGACTCCTACCTGACCTCATCTGTCAACCTGTCCATCACCATTGCAAACAAGGGGTTCAGAGCAAATTCTTGATGTAGAGTTTGAAACGAACTGGCGGCAAGACTAGCAATTAAAATGAGCTAAATGTATTGATTACCAGTTAAAATAGTGACCTAAAATTATGGACAGTTGAAAATGTTAGCTAAACTAAGGGATAAGCTGTTTAAAGTAGTCATGAAATATTATTAATAGCTGTTAAGTGGAGTAGAAAATAAAACTAGTGGCCAAATTGGTAAAATGGTAAGTCAGTAGATATGGATAAACATTTCACTAATCATAACTACGCATAAGTAAACTGAATGTGCTTGCTAAAAGTTTAAAATGAGTTCAAGAGAACACATTTGAACATGAGAGATGGTGTTCATGACGGGTTTTTTGAAGCTTGTGGGGGTACATCACATGAAAACATTGTAACCAATTGTATACTAGTTGTTTAAATTGGTTTTCACACTGTTTTCCTACAAACTGCTTTAGAGTGAATGTTTAAAAAAATTGGGTTTGGGACTCTGTTTAGTACCTTATGTCTTTTTATTTTATGTACCTGCATTCTTACTGTACCCCTTAAGCGCAAAGGAAGAAGTAAATCTACTTTGACCTGACCTCTGTTAACCTTTCTTGTGTAACCCTCAACTCATTTCCATCTATATCCTATAAAATATTTAACTCCTGCCCCTCCCTTTCTTACCAAATGTAGAGGCCCAGAAAACACTTTGATATATGCATTAATACATGCTTGATATCACATAGATATGTGTGCTCAGTCCTTTGATAAACATATTAAAGATATGTATGTCTTTGCCTGGTCCACATGAATTTCAGAGTTCTCTCCTGAGTGCATGAATGCATTCATAAGCTACTCCGGGTCTCTGCTAACCACTCCCATCATTAATAAATGCATGAGCTCATGCTGTGTACACACACACACACACACACACGCGCGCGCGCGCGCGCACACACACGCACACGTGTCTCTTTCATATGCTCATGCATGTGTGTTTTTGGCTACTGCCGGGGACCCCACCTGGCTCATTTATATTTATTCTTAAATAATGACTAGCCACGCCTCTGGATGGTGCAGTCAAGACAAGATCAAACATTATATTCAAATTAGAGTCTGTATAATTCATGCTGGAACAGTCAAGCTCACTGCTTCACTTCCTCAGCTTTTTCTCAGTTCCTCTTGCTGTGGATCAGCAGTTTCCCGCATCTAGATTTCTGTCAGGCCCATTTATTCTCACTCACAGTAATGGTAGCAGACTGCAGCTGGTCCTGATCATACTGATAAGACCACATGCAGCCTTTGGCAGGTGACTGTGGCCAGGTCTGTTTATCATAACGTCTTCCTGAGTGTGGTCAGTCTTTTAGAGAATATGCACAGTAATGTAATTTAATAACCTTCAGCTGCTCCCTTGTGTTTTCTCTAAGGGGTCACCACAGCAGATTAATGCGCATTGGTAATTTGGCAGAGGTTTTATGCCCGATGCCCTAACTGACAGAACCCTCTGTGGTGAGAAGTGCCTATGTCCCCACTTGGAATCAAACCAGGGACCTTTCGCTTGTAAGGCAAACCGTTACACTATGGGATACTAGTAGTGTAATTTAATAAAGGGCACACTAAATGAACTAAGTGATCTCATTCTGCTGTGGTACAAAACTTCTTGTTGATTCTGTGTGTAACTCAAGAAGCAACCTTCTTGGCAAAATAAATAAATAAATGCAGAACTGCCAAAAACAGCAGTTCCTTGAACGGCCACTTCATGTTGGCTGCAAATTCCCCCACAGATCTAAAATGCTCAACTTTATAGCTTAAATAAACACTTTACAGCCTCAAACAGAAAATTGTTTTTTGGTTTTGTCAAATGACAACTGTATGAGAATTAATTTTCTCATTATCTAAAAGTTTGCACATTTGCCGTACATGCTAAAGGTCCCCAGTTGTCAGCTGAGAGGATACACAAGCCCAGCCTCAAGGGTCACAAGCCAGTATACTCCCAGTGTTGGACCCAAGGAGAATGCTATCAGGAAGGGCATCCAGCATAAAATGTGTGCTGACTCACATATGCAGGTTCACCTACTGTGGCAAACACTTGAGGGGGGGGGAAAGGGTGAAGCTGAAAGTACCTTTTGTGAGTTGTATTAAGGCTTGAAGGTATGCATCATTAGGAACATGACAGACTGACTGACAGACTGACTCCAAAAAAGCAATGGCCAATATGTCAAATGCAAGGAGTTCAAATGTGAATCCATGAACCAGTGGCTGATAGTATATTGTATATATAGTATACTGCCAAGCAACATACTTACAATTCAAACCCTGCTACAGTTTTTTTACTCTATTTTCTATAATATTTCTACAAATATTTTTTCAAAAATTTGTGTGTATATATCCTAGGTTGATCCATCCTGTTACACTGCTGTGCAATATTTATTTATTTTCTTTTACCCTGTACAGTTCTTACAAATATTTTCCAGCCATAATTTTGGGTGTATATAGATATCTTAGGTTCCTTTTCAATATATTTCTATTTTTTCAATTACTATATTTATATGTACCAGCCCGATGGCGAGTCAATGCACCGAAATTTTATTTCAAATGTGCGCTAACTGGTGTATGCTTAGAATGGCAATAAAGCAACTATTCTATTCTATTCTGATGTCATGGTGGCTACATCCATCTATTATACACTCATGTGATGATGTTGACTAGTTGTCATATATTGGATAGTGATGACTGTTTCAACTTGTGATTATGTCTTAACAACCAAAGTTGCTCCGGATGAAAACCAGTGAAAGAAGCCATCACAGAACAGAGTGACAATATTTGCAGTTAATGTCATATAATACAAAGAACTATTCTTCACATTTGAGAAGCTGGAGTTTTGCGTGGGAACTGTTTTCAGTGATAAATCAGTCATTAAATTTGTTGTCAGTTCATTTTATGTCGATCGACTTAGTGTTGCAGTTGTAAAGACAGAAGGAAGAAATGAAGGAAGTATAAAAAGAAGGATAAAACAACGTTCCTTAAAATGCGTGTCTTTTGTTCCTAACTTTTTCAGGTTTCCATCTGAGTGGCACCGTGACGGACCCTGCCACCCCCTCGTCCCCAGAGCTCGTATGCAGTGTCAGCGTCAGCTTTGATCGCTGCAAGATTACAGCGGTAACATGCACTTGCGGAAACAAAGACATCTTCTACTGCGCACATGTAGTGGCGTTGTCACTTTACAGAGTACGGAAACCCGAGCAGGTCAAGCTACACCTGCCCATCTCAGAAACCCTCTTCCAGATGAGCAGAGACCAGCTGCAGAAGTTTGTCCAGTATCTGATATCAGTCCACCACACAGAGGTGCTGCCTACTGCACAGAAGCTGGCTGATGAGATTCTGTCACAAAACTCGGAGATCAATCAGGTCCACGGTGAGGAGCTGTGTGTATGTTTGAAACTGTACCAAGTGACGAGCATGTTTAAGAGCATATGTGGGTTTAACTGCCTCTGCACGGGCACTTATTGACTGTGTGAAGAAGAAGGTGAAGTGTGGCAGGATCAATGTTACTCATTAATAAGAGCCAGCCAGTAAAAGAGAGATTTGTTGCCTGTAATCAACACTACAGACCTGTTCTTTACCTCTGAGAGAGAGAGAGAGAGAGAGAGAGGGAACAATGCAAAGGTGCAGATGGAGAGGTTAGCAGACAGATTAAAAAATGTGTATATGTGTGGTCATTAATACTGTATTTGCTGCTTACTTTGAAGAGGGAAGCAGCAAGTACAAATGGAAGGGCAAACAACTCGGAAAGAAAAACCACGTAAAACAGGGATCATGAAAAGGTTAAAAAAAGGAAGAAAAATGTTTTAGTTAAAGTTGCTCTTTTCTAACTGGAGAAGTCACAGACTGATGAGCAAAAGTATAGGGACATAGGAAGTAGACTTGGCAAAAGGAAACTGATAAAGAGGACCAGAAAGAACAGGCAAGACTGAGTCTTTTGAGAATGAACCAACCATTGATAACTCTGGAAATGCAAAACTAATACATGTTAGCAGAGTTTTACAAGTTAACTCATTTGGCTATGCATATGTATTTACCTTTATACTTTATGAGACATTTTAAGAATAAAGAAAAGGGCACAGTGTTGGGAAAGACATTTTTTTAAAATTCAGTATGTTAGTGCATGTTGTTAACAAAGTTAAATCTCAATTACGTGAATGGAACGTTGATGGCAAGTAATGGATTATTTGTTTCTTCAAAAACAAAAGTTAATTTTTGAGGAGGGTATTAATTAAAGACAGCTGATTACATGAAATTATACTATTTTTAAATCATTTTTATTAAGATGCAGTGCCAGCCTGTTTGTCTACTGTTATGATCAAATTACTGCAAGGTTTTGCTGATGTGTTCTCTGTAATGTTATAGCAATGTAACATTGTATTGCTGCCTCCAGTACTGGTATTATACTTGCAGGAGGTTGTTGAATTTGTTAGTTTCTGAGGACACAAATCAGTGTCTTCATAGTTACATTGTCAGAGTTGTTTTTTATTGTTTGGTTATTTATCACGTAATTGCTGATCTTTTCCTTAGAATCAGGTTTAAATTGTGGTTGCTAAGATTAAACTATGCAGCAGTGAAATAAAAGCGAGCTAATATTCTGTTTTTGTGCTTTTCAGCAATAAAATAAAATGTAACTTCATGTAATCCCTCAAGATATAAATTATACACTGTATATTATCTGATAATATATATACTCCAAAACAACAAATATATTATATAAATGTATCTGTGTGTGAAGGGGCCCCGGACCCCACAGCAGGAGCTAGTGTGGATGATGAGAACTGCTGGCACCTGGATGAGGAGCAGGTTCAGGAGCAGGTCAAGCTCTTCCTGTCCCAGGGAGGATACCATGGCTCGGGCAAGCAGCTCAACCTGCTCTTCAGCAAGGTCAGGACCTAGGAGCATGCATCTATTTCATATGCGAAACATAACAGCCCTCATACAGTACATACCAGCCCTGTCAGTCATGGAAAGGTTTACTCATCTTCCTTTGTCTTTCTACAAGAACAAACAGTTTCATTGTGTCCTTTTCAGAAATATTTTCTCCCTCTTTTTAGTGCACTTTCCTTAAGAAATAGGAATAAAAGATAATGCAAAAGGGACATACACTGAAGGGCATACTGCCTCTGAGCAAGCGCTAATTGCAGAAGGGAGAGAAACTGTAAGATAAAGCAGGAGAAAGAGAGGTATAGAAAGGCAAAAGCTTGCACTATATGCTGCTCTGTACCCATGATTAAATGATTACATGAGAGATGTGCAGTTCACTCTGTTGCCTGGTATTACAGTGGCAGAGCTAGGCCTGCATTAATGCGTTGTGCGCTATGTAAAGACTGCAAGCCAAGGCCATTATCATCCAGCTTGCCTGGCTTTTAGAATATCTCTCGGCTTCATGCTCTTTGCTGCCTGGTATATTCTTTTCAGCGCACACACACGCCCACTTACAGCCACATGTATGCTTACATAGACGCACACACCCACATTGAGAGTCATGTACACACTTGTAGTTACACAGGGCTGCCCTTAAATCTAAAATACACATCTACTGTATTTGCACTTTTAAATCTACTGTGAGTTAGAACGTCTGTGGTGCATGTTGGTGAATAAGTGTTGTCTCAGTGTGTAATTTGTGTGTACATGTCCATGATTGTTATGGGTGTAATAAAGCTGAAAACCACTGTTTTCTGTTTTTATGGTTTTTCACAGAAAAATACCCCCATCTTTTAAAGTAGCAAATCAGATTAATATTTGATATTCCAGCACACCCAAGAGTGTTTATGCTTCCTGCTAGAAGAAGTTGCTGACCACTGTAGTTTACAATAAATGAGTCCCTGTTGTGATTAGCACTGTTCAAAAATTCTTCCAGTGATAGAAAGTTACCAGAAAAAAAAGAAAACTGTCTGCTGCTGCTTATGTATCAGGAAGAAAAAAATATTACAATCTTTTACACATACACTCAGTGGCCACTTCATTAGGTATACCTTTCTAGGATCCGGTTGGACTACCTTTTGCCTTGAGAACTGATTTAATTCTTCTTGGCATAGATTTAACAAGGTGCTGGAAACATTCTTTAGAGATTTTGGTTCATACTGAAATGATAGCATCACAGAGTTGCCATGATGCAAATCTACCATTCCACCGCATCCCAAAGGTCCTATGTTCAATTGAGATCTGGTGCCCGTGAACTTACTGTCATCCTCAAGTTTGAGATAATTTGAGCTTTGTGATATGACACGAACCTGCCATTAGAAGTTGGGTAAACTGCAGTCATAAATGGGTAGACATGATTAGTAACAATACTCAGGGAGGTTCTGTAATTTAAAACTGGTGGTACTAAGGGGTCTAGAGTGTGCCAGGAAAATATACCCCACACCCAATTACACCACCACCTATAAGAAGTGTTAATAGAATGCAGGATGGATCCATGCCTTCATGATGTTCACACTAAATTCAGACTCTACCATCAGAATGTTGATGCAGAAATTAAGACTCATCAGTCCAGGCAAGATTTTCTTAATCCTGTACTATCCAGTTTTGGTGAGCGTGTGCGAACTGTGGCCTCAGTTTCCTGTTCTTTGTTGACAGGAGTGGCATCTGGTGAGGTCTTCTACTGCTGTAGCCCATCTACTTCAAGGTTCAAAATGTTGTGCATTCAGAGTTGCTCTTCTGCATGCCCTGCTTCTAACAAATGGTTATTTGTGTTATTGTTGCCTTGCTATCAACTCAAAGCAATTTGGCCATTCTCCTCTGACCTCTGATATCCGTTGTTGTCGTCTTTCGCTTTTCTGGGGATCCGGGTTGCAGAGGCAGCAGTTCGAGCAGAGTCCCAGACTTTCCTCTTCCCAGCCACCTCCTCCAGCTTTCCAGGTCAGCTGGGAGACACAGTCTCCCCAGCATGTCCTGGGTCTGCCCTGGGGTCTCCTCCCAGAGGGACATGCCCAAAACACTTCAAGTGGAAGGCATCCAGGAGGCATCGTAATCAGATACCCGAACCACCTCAACTGTCTCCTTTCGATATTAGCAGTGCATATTTGCCCAGAAAACTACCACACAATGGATATTTTTGGTCCATTCTCTGTAAACCCTAGATATGGCTGCTTGCATTGAGTTGCTGCTATGTGGCTGGCTTATTAGATATTTGCATTAACAAGCAGTTAAACAGGTATACTTAATGAAGTGGCAAGTGAGTGTATATTTTTTGTAATTGATTTCCTTGAAATTGGATTATCTTCCTTTTTCACATGTATGAAAGGAATGGATTTACTTTGTGGCCTTGATTTTTGAAAAAGATATTCAAAGAAACATGAAACCACAAACTATTTCAAGGACATAAAACAAGTTTGAATGTTTATTAATTTTCCAAGTCAAGATCTAGAACAAAAAAGGGCAAGGACAAGCACTGTAAGTACTTAAAACAACATTTAAGAAGAAAAAAATTGGCAAGAATGAGAGGATTTTTTTCATCAAGCCTTTGCAGCACCAGTTGCACATGTTAGATACTCTCAAACCTGATTTGACAGCGTGAGGTTTTCAGTATACACAAAGCAAGTGTGAGATTAGATGTATCCCACAGAAGTGGCTATTCATTGGTCCTTTAAAAACAGGCTGATCAAAAATAGTTAGAATATTTGTGCATGGAAATGTTCAAGAATGTAGCCTTGACTTTATTCTGAAGACATTTTTCAATTTAATTCCAAGTCAACTGTATTTATCTCTGCCACCAAGATCAACAGATCACACAATAGATATGAAAACTCACAGTATGCAAAGATCTTCAGATGTGGGCTACACAAGATAATGATGCCATACAATGGCATAAAAGTTGATTTCTTCACTCTTTTAAGCTATATGCATGCCATAAATATTTCAGTGTACACATGCTGTTAGAATTGCGTGGTATTTGTGTGTTCATCTGTTGGTATAAACCACATGTGTGCGGGCCTGTCCCACTTGTCTCCTCCTCTAGGTGAGGGAGATGCTGAAGATGCGTGACTCCAACGGAGCGAGGATGTTAACACTGATCACAGAACAGTTCATGGCCGACCCTCGGCTGGCACTGTGGAGACAGCAGGGCACCACCATGACCGACAAGTACAGACAGCTCTGGGACGAGCTGGGTGAGGGGGGAAAAACACACCGCACACGCACATACTGTCCTATAAATGTGCACACATGTACAGACGCATATACCTCTTCCCCTAGTATGCACAGGCAGAGACAGATTTAGCAAAGTGGGTAATCAAACCCAGACATTAACGCAATGGCATATACACATTTTTTTTCTGATTATTTGTCCCACATAGACTCGCACTCAGGCACACACACCTTTCACTGACAGCCTAGCCTCTTTTCTCACTGTGACTGGTGGTGTAGAAAAGTATCTTTGTGAATTGAAAGCCATTTAAGGCATCACACTGAACATCACACTGCACCCTAAATGTTATAACCTCTGCAGTGTTTTCAAACTCATCATACTGTATATTTAGTTGATGTGACAGAGTGCTGCTCACTGTGCTCTTGCTTGGTTTGATATAGCCTGTGCTTCTTTTGACAAGCGTACTGTACTGACTGCAAAGCACATCCTCACAAACCACAAAACCAACAAGCTCATCACCAGGACAGCAGTAGTGTTGTCTCCTGTCTTTGTTGTTCTTTCTCTAATGTCTTGGTTGCTGCTGCTGCTGTTCTTGTTGTTGTTGATGATGTTCATTTTCTCCCTTTGGTCTTGTTCTGCACTGTGTGAGGACAGCGCAGTGATCTCATCTGTTTCAATCCCACGTATTTTCGGAAGTGTGTGTGTACGGTCTCTTTGAAGTCCACACTTCAAAACCTTCTTCCCAAGTCCTTATCACTCCCCCTGATGTGTGGTAAATGCTGCCTCTTGGCGCCCCTCTCTCTCTCTCTCTCTTTTCCTCTCTCTCTCTCTCGCTTTTTTTGCCTCTTTTGTCTTTCTTCTCTTTGACGAGCGGCTACTCCTCTCTGCTAGACACAAAGCCCTGCCTCATTCACTTGTCCTCATCCATGTCTTCTCGTCCAAATCATCTGTGCTCCCATTTCATTTTCTTTTCTCTTTTTTTTTAATGCTTTCCCTCTGTTCTTCGCTGTATTTTCTTCTCTCTTCTTATTCTGTCTCCGTCCTTGTCTTCGTCCTTTCTCCCAAACTCTCTCAGTCTGTACACCCATGCATCTGTAGAATATCGTACACACACACACACACACACACACACACACACACAGTAAGAGTGTACATATCTCCTGGAGTCTTGAGAGTAAAATCCCTGAATGTTCTTGTATCCCCAGAGACATAGCCACTTTTCATATTCTGTTTGTTCCAATTTACTCTAAAATGATGTGTGTGCAGTCAGCGTTGCCTCGGGACTAGTTAAGTTCTCTGTTTTCACAGAGTTTTGTATTCCAGTGCAAGATGGCGGCAGCACACAAAATGTGCTATAAAAGAACAAGAAACGATGTTAGGATGTAAAAACAGCCTCAAGCTTTCAATCTTACATGATATCTGTATTTAAGGTATTTTAAATCTCAAAAGACACACTTTCTGGCATTGTATAAGTCATTGCTTACATCACTGTTACAAATGAGGAAGTAGGGCAGGTAACTGAATTATGCGCGTGTGTGTGTCCGTGTGTGTGTCCAGGTGCGCTGTGGATGTGCATCGTACTGAACCCCCACTGTAAACCGGAGCAGAAGTCATCATGGCTGCGCCAGCTGCGCAGATGGAACAGCGTGGACGTTTGCCCCTGGGAAGATGGTAACCATGGCAACGAGCTGCCCAACCTCACCCACTCACTGCCTCAGGGTGCCCATGGCAACCAAGGTCAGAGATTGACAAGTATTGCATATCTGTCAATAACATATTTATATGTAATGTCTGACAGTTTTAAAGACGAGAGGTGAGACATGTAAGAGTTGTGAAGGTTCCACGATCTGTTGTGCAGGAATGATTAGTGAACACCTAAAGATCGCTTTCTGTCTTTAAATATAGTCCATTCACTTTGGCTTTTTTAATAATCAATGCAAAAACAAACAAGAAAAGAAATATGCAAACTCCATTTCCATAAAAGTTGGTATATTTTCCAAAATGCAATATAAATAAAAATCTGTGCTATGTTAATTCATGTGATCCGTCATTTAACTGACAAAAGTGCAAAGAAAAGTTTCACTTACTAATTTCATCATATTTCGCAAATATACACAAATACAGACTTTGATGGCCACAACACTATTTGCAAATGGTAATTCTGTTCATTCTTGCTTGATATAACACCTTAGTCCATGGTCCATTGTCTGATTCTCCTCTTCATGATGCCCCATGTATTTTCAGTAGGAGACAGATCTGAACTGTCTATGAGGCCACACTGTTATAGCCCTTGCAGAGTGTGGTCTGGCATTATTCTACTGAAATAAGCACGGACATCCCGAGAACAGACGTCTCCTTGATGGCAGCATATGTCTCTTTAAAATCCAAATGTGGGTTTCTGACCTTACCCTTTACACACTGAGAAGGCTCTAAAGTCTCTGAATCTTTTCACAATATTATGCACTGTGGTTGCTGAAAGACCTAAAAGAAAGACCTTCTCTGCAATTCTGTGTTGAGAAATGTGCCTTTTGAACTAACAATTCTCTCAAATTTTGGCACAAAGAGGTGAGTCATGACCCGTCCTTGCTTGTGAAGACGGAGCCTTAGATGGATGCTACTTTTATACCCAATCATGATGCCTCACCAGCTTCCTATTAGCCTGCTATATGTGGAGTCTTCCAAACTGGTGTTACCTGAATATTCTGTGCAGGTTTCAATATTACTTTAACTTTGGTACAACTTTTGTTGTGTGTGTGTGTGTGTTTACAAAATACAATTAAGTCAGTCAGTAAAACTATTAAAAATATTTTCTTTGTACTTTTAACAGTTAAATTGAGGTTCATGGGAATTAACATATCACAGATTTTTCTTTTATTGCATTTTGGAAAATATCCCACCTTTTCTGGAAATGGGGTTTGCAAGAAAACCATATTATCAGAATAGAGGTTCAGTGTCATATCAATGTGGTGCATATTCAGTGTATTAAAATGGAATTAAAAATTGTAAATCAAATAGCTGTTGCCTGACTGTAAGAGGGCTCAGGAGCTTTGACTAAAGTATGTGTTCCATTCAATCTATCTCTATCCAGTATTTATCTTAAAAGATAATTTCTCATAGGCTGCAACCATTCCAAGCTGAGAGAACCATGCATGTGTTGGAGGTAAATCAACAGATTTCCACTCTTTAACAATAGTCTTCCTTTTCACATTTTACTTTTATGCAAGATAGACAAAACAAGAAACAGAAAACAAACATAATGAGGAGAAATACAATTCAGTAGATTAACTCAACTACAAAAACACAATAATCTTCCTACTCAACACAATTGCTGTGTGAATCCAGTCCGCCAGACGCAAGAGGAGGTCGCTTAGCAGGGATCGACTGCTTATCTGCTTTCTGATTTTAAAACACCACAACAGATTTTCTGTATTGAAGAAGCCAGTTCAAGCTGCCATTCTTCTATGTGATGATTATTTTTGTTTACAGCAATTATGCTAATGCTTCAAAATTAAGACAATAAAATGATAGGTCTATCTTTTAAGACAAAAAGGTCTACAAATTACCTTGCATGTGGTGTCTTTTTGTCACTTTACGAGAAGCATTAAATCTCACCTTTCCCCCTCTTTCTCCTTCTTCTTCAGAGATGCGCCCCCACAGGACTGTGTTCACACGCGCCATTGAGGCCTGCGACCTACACTGGCAGGACCGACACCTGCAGCACATAATCGCCAGTGACCTCTACGCCAACTACTGTTACCATGACAACCAGGAGGGCTCTCTCTTTGACTCACGTGGTTGGCCCTTATGGCATGGTGAGTCTATGTGTATGTAGGTGTGAGTGAACACGTGTCAGATAAGTTATTTATACACAATGAACTGAACTGAGAATGCCCCGGAGCTGACAAAAGAATATTGATTTTTAAACTTCTGTCTTTTCCCTCAGAGCATGTCCCAACAGCATGTGCCAGAGTGGATGCTCTGCGTTCACATGGTTATCCCAGAGAAGCCCTTCGACTGGCCATCGCTGTAGTAAATACATTACGAAGGCAACAGCAGAGGCAACTGGAGCACTTTCGTCGGCACAAGAAAGGTGAAACTAAATTGCAGTATTGAAGCCTGTTTTTCAAACCATTTTCACTCAAAATACATAAAACAGCACTAGCTTGCAGTTGTCCTATATACGATGTAATATTATCAAAGGAAAATAAAAAAGAGAAGAAAAGGGAAGGGGAATTTCATTCAAATAACCACCTTTTTAAGTTCTTTTTACCTACAGGATGTATTTTCATTTTTTGTATATATTGCATAGCTAACATTTTACATTTAAACATCTAACTAATCTTACCAAACCTCAGATAAAATGAACACTCTATGTAATGCACTAAAAAAGTTAATACAAATTACAAATTAATGTCTGTGTTTACAAATACTTATACCATCATGGGGATATGGTCTGTAGTGATATTTTTGGTAGTTTCTGGCACTTATCACTGCCGTTTTTAATCGCAAATATAAATGGTAGCCCTGTCTATATTGGTTTTCATACCTTGTGCTGTGCCTTTTGGTGTGAAAGAAGGGAGGTGGGGGTGACTGTCATATGGAAAAGGACAGACAATGGTTATACACTGTATGGACAAAAGTATTAGGCCATCTACAAATCACCTACTGGAACTTTTGCAACATCCCATTCTAAATCAATAGACAATAATATTGACTTGGTCCCACCTTTGCAGCTATAACAGCTTCCATACTTCTGAGATGGCTTTCTGCAAGATTTTGGAGTGTGTCTGTAGGAATTCGTGCCCATTCATGCAGAAGAGCATTTGTGAGGTCAGACACTGATGTTGGATGAAAGGGCCTGGCTCACAGTTTCTGTTCTAGTTAATCCCAAAGGTGTTCTTTGGGGTTGAGGTCAGGGCTCTGTGCAGGCCAGTTAAGTTCTTCCACACCAAACTCCTCCAGCCATGCCTTTACAGAACTTGCTTTGTGCACTGAGGCACAGTGATGCTGAAACAGAAAAGGGGCTTATCCAAACTGTTCCCACAAAGTTGGAAACAGAATTGATGTCCAAAAAGTTTTGGTTGCTGAAGCATTAAAATTTCCCTTCACTGAAACTAAGGAGCCCAGGCCAACACCAGAAAAACGACCCCATAGCATTAGCCCTCCTCCACTAAACTTTACAAGTGGTACAGTGCAGTCAGGTAGATAACGTTCTCCTGGCATTTGCCAAAGACTATCAGACTGCTACACAGATACGTTTACACTGCTCGAGAATCCAGCAGCAGCACTCTTGGTGACATACTATGTCATGCTATGAAAATTCTGGTGCAGTTTTTTTTTTTTTATGTTAATACCAGAGGAGGTCTGAAATTCTGCAGTTATTGAGTCAGCAGAGAACTTCTACGCACCTTGTGCCTCAGCACTTGGTGACCTCACTCTGTATCTTTGCATGGTCTCCCAGTTCGTGGCTGAGTTGCTGTGGTTCCTAAACACTTCCACTATGCCGCTTGCAGTAGATTATGGAATATCTAGGAGGGACAAAATTTCATGAACAGATTTGTTGCAACAGTGGCATTCTGTTACAGTGAGTGAACGCTTTAGGATGACCCATTCTTTCTTTTTTTGAGTAATTTCCCCCCGTGGGGGTAAATAAAGTGTTCTCATTCTGATTCTTTTACAAATGTTTGTAAAGGCAGCCTGCATACCTAGGTGCTTGATTTTCTACACCTGTGGCAATGGGACTGAAACACCTGAATTCAGTGATTAAAAGGTGTTGCATGATACTTTTATACATGTGGTGTATCTGTGTATATATGTGTATGTTAGTACACTGTTCATCATGCAAAAGTTAATGATGTGCATTACTACAGAATGTTTTTCACATGTTCGAGCAACCCTCTTATATCGAAAACATTTTTTAAATAATGATCAAAAGAAGAAAATTTCTGAGACTTTTTTGTATTTTCACTTTTTGCCAGGATAATTCAAAAACTGTATCTCCATCTTCTTTGTCCTGCTTCAGAGTTGCTCCATAAAGGCCATACTTCCATTACCAACATGGAGGGCTGGGTGGGACACCCCCTGGATCCCATTGGCACCCTGTTCAGCACCCTAACAGAGTCAGGACGAGTGGGCGAGGAGGGCTCCAACACCTGCTTAGACCTCTCAGGTACCGCTGGCTTATAGTAATTGACCTCTTAAATCAAGAAATATTCACACATAACGCTATAAAACAATTAATTCTGAGCCAACATAAATCCAAAAAGATTATACTGCATCTTTAGCATATGCTTTATTCATCCCACCTACTTGTACAATGTGATTTGTATATGATTTCTCTGATATATGCTGATTTTGCATGGAAACATATCTACCACATCCAAAAAAGTGCATTTTAACACAGATGTTTGACTTGTACTATTCCATGGGACTGATTTTCAACATGTGACTAAAACATATATACTGTAATTTATCTCTCTTTGATTACAACAGAGTAAATTTTAGTCTCCATAAAGCATAGTCTAAATGCAGTGTCACCTTCACTGTCTTTGCCATATGCTTTACCAAGTTTTTCAAATTCTCCTCGCCTACTCTCTGTGATTGCTCTGTCCCTCACTGCGTCTCCTGCTTACAGAAATAGCCCTCTCTTCTGAGGTAGAGCAGTGAACAGAGAAATGCTCCTAAGGGGGTTGATCTTTATTTTGGGTGGTCTCTAGATTCAGACCTGCATTGTGTGATGGACAGTGTTTTTTCATAGGAGACAGACTCATCTATTGTCCAGCGCCTCAAAAATTACACAGACATTCATAGCCAAATTATACCGACTCACTTCTCATCTGCCCCTTTGTCTTCTCTTTTTCTTCTTCGTAGACTGCTCTAGTGTTGTAAGCCGAGCAGACCTCCAACGAATGCCTGTACAGCGATTGCTGGGGGACGGCGAATCGTACTTGGCACTGGCTGTGGAAACGGCTCTAATTGGCTTAGGCCAGCAGCGGGTGATGCCTGATGGACTATATGCTCAAGAAAAGGTGTGTCGCAATGAAGAGCAGCTATTGGCCAAGCTGCAGGAAGTGGAACTGGATGATGCCTTGGTCAAAATCTTCCGTAAACAGGCTGTCTTCTTGCTGGAGGGTAAGAGAGAAAATATATTGCAGCCATAGATTTGTTTTTTATTTACAGTTTAGTTGGCTGTACCCAACGTGGTTCAGTTGGCTGTCCATTAAAAGCTCTTCCAAGTGTGCTTGGGCACTATTGGACCCGTAGCTGCTGAATGGATGAATAAGCGACAAACTCTAAACCTGTTTCTCCAATAAAAGTTTAGCACGTTACATACATGTTTATAATTTATTCTCTATTTCATCACATTTCCCCGCAGTCTCCACACATGCAGATGCCCCCATATATATATATATATATATATATATATATACCTCCTCCCTGTTTTTCCTCTACCTCCCACACACCAAGAGCCTATACATTCTTGCTAAAACAGGAAAAACACTTTTGACTCTGTCTCACTATTTATTATCCTTTCATTTTGTGGTGCAAATAGAGGCTGAGCTGCCCTGGGCCAGACCAAAATGAGCTCTTTACACAGTAACACCAGGGGTATTGTGTCAGCACACATATGCGTGCACACGCAGCAGTGTGTACATTTACAGGAGTGGAGCTAGAGCAGAAGGGGGTTTGGTTATGGGAAAGAGAGACGGAGGAGGAGGGGAGTGGTGGTGGCACATCCCTGAGGGCCCAGCCCAGTCAAACTCTACTCCAATCCCCACCCAAACCCCAGCCCTGCCTCATCCCTGGTGCGACCACCCACCTCTGGCTCCGTTGCTAATAGAGCACCAGGCTCTGAGGCCTCTGTGGGTCCCTGGAGGCTGCAGCCGCGCCACTGTGTGATGTGGTCTGTGGCCTAGAAGCCTGTTGGGGTTTAAAATAACCCACCAGAGATGAGGGGAAGTGCAGGAAGAGGGGGAGGGAAGGAAGAGAGTGTGAGGCCAAGTTTGCACACACAGCCATATGGTTTTTGACGTCGAAGTTTGTTTTAATGCCGCGTGGCTTTAGGACAGCCCAGATAAGTCACTCACCAGTATGCAACAGGAAAATCATGACTCAGTGTGCAGCAATATAAAAATATACTATATGTATAGTACATATCATAAGCTATAATAACTTAAGGGGACAGATAATTCTGTTATAAACAGATTTCTTCCTCTTATTTGTTCCATAGCTGAGATGAACCCACTTTTATGAGTACATTTATATTGTTTTCTGTGTTTTATTTGTTTGGGGGTTTTTTTCAGCTGGTCCGTACTCTGGCCTTGGAGAGATTGTCCACAGAGAGAGTGTTCCCATGCACACCTTCGCTCGCTATCTCTTCACCTCTCTCCTACCTCACGACGCTGAACTGGCGTACAAAATTGCACTGAGAGCCATGCGGTAGGTCTCCTACATTTGTGTGGGCTTGTTTCTGCACTCATGTCAAAACCTTTTAAATCAGATTTTTACCAGCTGTGACAGCAAGACTGGCATTGGTTGCACTTTGTGAGTCTGTGTGTATGTGTCTGTCACTGTGGAAAAAAGTGGTCTTGGGCACCTTCTGTAACTACAATGGTAGTTATAGTTGGCAGGTGTTCATATGTCTGTCTGTGGACAGCTTTTGTCAACATGATGGTGTCATAAACATACACGGTACCGTCATGAAACTTTACAGGTGTTGTTAAGCTGAAGATGGATCTATGAGAATTGCACTAGAAGTAGGGAGCCCATGTTATTTCAGTTCACCACATTCTTGTAACTCCATATTAGGGCTGTCGCAAATAACACTTTTTGGGCTTTGGACATTTGCTGGTAATTAGTAGATATGAGAAGAAGACAGGCAAGTGAATTTATGTAACTGAAATTTAAGCAAAATCACCGTACACATAAGTTAAAGCTAAAGGCTTTGCTCTGACTTCAGCTTCATTTACGAGTAAAACGATCAATCGGTGAGAAACTTAGAAGCTACACAATGTCTCTTCCTTTTTTCTTTCGCGTGCTGCTCGGCCTTCATCTCAGTGCGGCAACTCTCTGAACAGCACAGAATGAGAGAGAGCGAGCTGTGCCTCACCCTCTGAGGGGAGTTCTTGGGGGAGAGAAAGATCGGAGATTGTGAAGCAGTACCATCCATAGTTATTTCGCTTGTTACTTAAAAAAAAGAGTTGCTAAATCTATCCACATAGTCAATAAGTAGGTAACAATGTGGTGAACTGAAGCCTGATGATCATGAGTGTGATGCTGCGAAAGAAAGCAGTATCAGGCCCCTGGCTGTGATGCATTATGCATTTATAGATTGGAACAAATCTAAATCCTCAGAATGAAAACCCAAAAGGCCTACCTACGTAACACACAAATTTGTAAAGAGTCGAATTTTGGCGTGCACCCCAACTCCTTATATACTCATATTGTGTATAACCATAAAATATTTACATGCTGCTTGTAAAAGCCTATATGGACCACTATTATTTAGTGCTTTTCTAGCATGCAAACAACACTTGCCCATTCACATACATATTCAAACAATGCTTTATGCTATTCCTTTAAGCCAGTGGTTCTTAATATTTTTTGGTATGCCCCACTTCAGAAGCTCAAATAAGTTCACACTCTACACTACACCAAAATGAATGCCCCGCACCAATAATAAAAAAGGATCTGCATTAAATTTTGCTTAAATAAAGGTGCATACAATCAGTGCAACAGCATCAGCAAACTTGTTTTTTATTTCTTTTTCTTTAAAAAAAAATCATATCTATTCACCTTAGTTTTGCTTCATATTTTTCACCTGGTTGTCCATGCTCCATCTGTAGCGGCTCCACACCACAACAGTGGGGCCCACCCCACAATTTAATAAAATTTTAAGGACTTTCTGTCACCCACCAGCTCACACCAATAGAATCCATCCATCCATCCATCTATTTTTCACACTTATCTGGGTCTGGGTCATGGACCAGCACTCTAAGCAGAGATGCCCAGACCTCCTTTTCCTTGGCCACCTTCTCCAGCCCTTCCTGAGGAACACTGCGGCATTCCCAAGCCAGCAGTAAGAGATATAATCTTTCCAACATGTCCTGGGTCTACCCTGGAGCCTCTTCCCATTTGGATATGCCCAAAATACCTCACCTAGGAGGTATTGAGGAGGAATCCCTTATCAGCCACCTCAACTGGCTCCTTTGTGGAGGAATAGCATTTCTACACTGAGCCCCTCCCAAATGACTGAGCTCCTCACCCTATTTCTAAGGGAGAGCCCAGACACCCTTCAGAGAAAGCTCATTAGGCCACTTGTGTTCCTGATCTCATTCTTTCAATCACTACCCAGAGCCTGTGACCATAGGTGATGGTAGAAACGTAAATTGACCGGTAAATCGATGACTTCACTTTAAAACTCAGCTCTCTTTTTTACCACGACAGACCAGTAAGTATCACTGTAGATGCTGCACCAGTGGATGGATCCGGGGCAAGCTGGGGTTCAGTATCCTTCCCAAAGACATTATGGCATGCGGACTGGAAAAGCCAGCGATTTAGCCATCAATATTCTGATCAGTATATGACTCAGTCTGCCTCCTAAGCCACAGCCCAGCTGCTGCCATCTCTTGTACTGATTTTCATTGTAAACAATTAAAATCTGATCCAATTAATTAAGAAAATCACCCCAAGTTTGGTCTGATGCTTTTTTAAACCACCTGAAAACAGGAGAATAACATTCTGCGTCCTGATTCTAAGTGCAAAATTTAAAAAAAAAGTTTGTTAGTGTAAAGCTTCCAGCTTAAAAAACCTAAATATTGCATAATAACAGACTTAAAAGTACATTACAAATATAGAGCACTGTCTGCAGCTTCATGTGTGAGTGTGTTCTGCGTTTCGATGGGGATACCATGCTGTTTGCCGGTCTGTGCGTTGTCCGTGTGATCTCTCTATATTAAGCTCCTGTGTGTATTCATCTGTGGACAATGTGGACATGTGTATGTGTGTTAATCAGTCTGCGCTGCTGTGTTTTGATGTTGTGACTAGTGGGAGCTGGATCAGTGAATATTAATTACATTAATGAGAGTATAATTAGTGTGGCTGTAATGAGAAGGAATCATACACACACTCATATGCACACAAAAACACATACATATGCTGAGCCAACAGGGAGAGGACACAGAGGGGAAGATGTTTGTTGTATTTCTACAAAGCAAAGCTTCGCAGAGTCCATCACTGTGAAACTGGCAAATGATTTGAATAAAAGTGATTCTTTTTTTTGGTTCCATGATGTGTCACAGTTGGGCAAATGGAGAACAAAAAGACAACAAACACATCCCTCACACCTTCCTGCAGTTAACCATTTAGGAGGTGTCAGGAAGTAAAATAACATGCTCACAAAACCAAAACGAGATGGTTTGGATTTCTCAATGTGGTTTCAAGGTTGCAAGTCCAGCTGCTGTGTGTCCCTTCCTTCCCTCTAAATCCACGTCCCAAGCCTGTTTTCCCTGAGTCAGCCACTCCCTTCCCTCCCTTGTTACTTCCCTTCACCTTTTTTGTTTCCTCCTCCCACCTCCTCCTTCCTCACTCCTTTGGCGTGAATGCGTCGATTTAGAATAATACGGCCACTTATGGGTGCTCCTGGGAGCTGGGGGTGTCTACTCAGCACATAATGAATGTGTGTAATGTAGCGTAGTGCAATGTGATAGCATATACCTCCTCGCTCCCACGGGACCACGGACAGTTAAATATAGAGGAGGAGGTAAAGTAACCAGGGCTATTTTAATGGACCTATTATAACACTATCATTGATACAAGGAGAGAGAGAGAAAGTCTAGATCTATTTCTTTTACACACACATACACACACACTTTCCTCTTCCCACTTGCTTTCTCGATTTTTCTTCTCTGTCACAGTTGATCTTAAAACAGCTTTTTTGTAAATGAGAGGAAGTCAGACAGCCTCCATGTACAAATGCATATCCACAAGAGTATTTTAAAGTGTGTGTGTATTTATGTGTCTTGGATGAGGTTAATTAAAGTGTGTAAGAGCAGCATATGCCACGCGATGGCTTGGCGTGAGCGGCCAACACAAAAGCAGAGGAGCTGCCTACTAGTTCATGGGCTGCCCAGAATTTGACTGCAGCCACAGAAGAAGAAGAAGCTTATTGCCTCTCCAGAGACTGTGCTTATCTCAACTCTTTGGAAGCCAAAGAAACAAATCCCAGTCGACTGTTATCATATGAGATTTCCACATGAGATATGTATCTTCCAATGCTAATGACTCTGAATCTTCTCTGTAATCCACAACCTTTGATCCTCTGCATAATCCATAATCTTTGAATATAAAGTACTCTATATCATGACTGTGCTCTGAGGATAAGATAAGGTTGTGGTATATCAATGACACTCTTAGATAGCAGAGATCATTCCCAGTCGGGATCACTGTAGTCAAGGGAAGATTGTCATT
>VUQH01081439.1:0-14811 GCA_015106775.1 Etroplus canarensis | reverse complement strand
CATCAGTGTTAAGAGGTATATAAAGGTTTTAGAGAAACATACTATTTTCCAGACCACATCTTTTTCAGAGAAGACCTTGCATATTTCAGCAAGACAATGCTAAACTGCATACTGTAACTATTACAACAGCATGGCTTCATAGGAGAAGAGTCCAGGTGCTGGACTGGCCTGCCTGCAGTCCAGACCTTTCACCATTTGAAAACATTTGGCACATCATGAAACTCAAAATACGACAAAGAAGACCCAGGACTGTTGAGTAACTGGAATCCTACATAAGACAAGAATGGGACAACATTCCTATCCCAAAGGTCCAGCAGCTGACCTCCTCAGTTCCCAGATGTTCACGGACTGTTGTTTAAAGATGAAGGGATGCTACACAGGGGTAAACATGGACCTGTCCCAATTTTTTGAGACATGCTGCCATCACACTCAAGGTGAGCCAGTATTTTGCATGAAATAGTAAAATGTCTCACTTCAACAACTGATATGTTTTCTATGCTCTTTTATCAATAAAACATTGATTTATGAGATCAGCAAATCATTGCATTGCATCCCAACCATTTTAGAATTAGGGTTGTACATTTTAAAAATAAAATCAGCTTGTTCTCAAGATTTAAAATAGATATGTACATAGTTCAAGACTTTAGTGACTAACCTTTTCAGTGATGCTACTCCTAATAAAATGTAACTAATAAAATCTTATATAGATTATTTGTGATGTACAAACAGGCTCCTTAAGCTAAAAGTAAATTAAGGAAGAAAATAATGCATATGTTGGGGAAGAAAAACAACAACAAAATAAACTTATTTAGTTTTTTTATGTAGCAGGGACAATGGACAATCTTTACACTGTACCAGATAACATTAAAAACTGGTTTTATTTTACAGTCTCTGAGCAGAGGATCATAAAGATGAGCAGGTAACAGTAAAAGATAGCATTCCAAATCTGACACATTAAAGTAACTTTCAAAACAAATAACAGCGAAATAGTTTTAGTTTGCAAATCGGGAGAAAATTATCAGCAAACTTAAACTAAAGAAACAAACATTTCATTAATTCCACGAGTACCAAATGTGGCCACATTCAGTGCTACACAGCTCACCTGCAGCCACGTTTTTAATCTAAATTTCAACTCTCTAAAACGGTTGCACTTTACTTAAACAGATTTGCTGAAAGTTAACAGCAGAATTGAATTGATTTATCCTTTTGAAAGCAATTTTGCTCATTTTCTCTGATGACATACGCTGCTTACAGAACGACCCTGATCTAACAATGGTTTGCCGCCTGTCACAGCTTATTATGTTTTCCTCAGCAGTGGCCTGTCAACCGTGCACAAGTGACAGGAGAGCACGGCCATATCTAATTGGCAAAGCTGAGGCAGAACAAAGGCTCAAACGATATTAGTTGAGTATCTTAGTGAATATCATTCATCAATGTTGATTAAGTTGGATTGGACTGGATAACAGCCAGTAGCGCTTCTGCTCTGCTACATTTTTCTCAAATGTTTTTGTGTGTTTTTTTTTCTAAACTCCACAATGAGCACTTGTTGCAGAGATTTAAACTGATGTAGCCACAGAGCTTTTCAGGACCACAGACAGCACTTCACAGCTATCATTTCACAGCTATCTGGGAATTCATCAGCACTCATCTGATAACCTGAAACGCATAGACACAAGAAGAGACCGGCAATGATGTGGTGACCTGAGACTCTGTGAAACTGGTGAAATTCAGCAAGTTCTAAAAACAAGACATGAGCAGGAGAAGTCAAATTAATCTTAATTTTAAGGCAATGCAATTGAAATGAAATCCAAAGGTAAGAAAGTATGAAATGTACCATAGCGCGTGCACACACACACACACACACAGACACACACACACACACACACAAATTTATTGGGTACACCTTTCTAGTACCAGGTTAGACCCCCTTTTGCCTTCAGAGTTACCTTAATTCTTTGTGGCACAGGCGTGGGAAACATCCCTTACAGATTTTGGTCCATATTGACATCATAGTGGTTTGCACATTCACCTTTGAAGCGAAAGATCCCTAGTTTGATTCCAGGTGGGGACACAAGCCCCTCTCACCATGGATGGGTGTGTCAGGAAGGGCATCCGGCGTAAAACCTCTGTCAAATTACTACTGCGGATTAATCTGCTGTGGCGACCTCTTGCTGGAGAGTACAATGGAGCAGCCGAAAGGTACACTGACATCATAGCATCACACAGTTGCTGCAGATTAGTCAGCTGCACATCTATGATGAGAATCTCCTCTGCCACCACATCTCAAGGGTGTTCTATTGGATTAAGATCTGGTGACTGTGGAGGCCATTTGAGTACAGTGAGTTCATTGCCATGTTCAGAAACCAGTTTGAAATGATTTGAGCTTTGTGACATGGTGCATTATCCTGCTGGAAGCAACCATCAGAAGATGGGAACACTGTGGTCATAAAGGGATGGACATGGCCACTAACAGTACTCAGGAAGGCTGTGTTTAAACGATGCTCAGTTGGTACTAAGGGGCTCAAAGTGCACCAAGAAAATGTCCCCCACATTATGACGCTATCACCACAGGACAGACCCATGCTTTCATGATGTTTATGCCAAATGCAGCAGAAATCGAGACTCATCAAAGCAGATAATGCGTTTCCAATCTTCTCTTGTTCAGTTTTGGTGAGCGTGTTTGATCTGTAGCCTCAGTTTCTTGTTCCTAGCTGAGAGGAGTGGTACTTGGGCAAAATCAGCAGAAGACCACATCATCTGTTGTGCATTCAGAGCTGGTCTTCAGCATACCTTGGTTGTAATGAGTGGTTATTTGAGTTACTGTTGCCTTCCTATTAGCTCAAAAGAGTCCTGAGTTCTCCTCTGACCTCTGGCATCAACAAAGGATTTTCTGCCAGAGAACTACCACTCACTGGATATTTCCTCTTTTTTTAGACCATTCTCTGTAAACCCTAGAGGCAGTTGTGCGGGAAAATTCCAGATCAGTAGTTTCTGAAATAATCAGACCAGCCTGTCCGGCATCAACAACCATACCAAAGTCACTTAAATCCCCCTCTTCTCCATTCTGATGCTTGGTCTGAACTCCAGCAGGTCATCTTGACTATGTCTACATGCATTGAGTTGCTGGTATGTGATTGGCTAATTAGATAATTAGTTCACAGATATGTGAACAGGTATACCTAATGAAGTGACCAGTGAGTATGGTTTCCACATCCAGTTGTGTGTCACCTTGCCCAGGGTGTCTTATTAAGGGCTCCAGTTCACTCCAAAATAAAATGCCACATTTGTTTTGCTGCTTTTGGATTTTTATTAATGAAAACATGCCAAACCTGAGAAACAGATAATAACATTCCACACGTGAGAAGCTGATTTATGATATTTTAGTTTTGAAGCAATCCTTCTTAGTTTCAGGACCATCACCTTCAGTGATGAAGGCTGGGATTGCATCTGTAATCCTAAATTTAAATGATCTGAGTGTTAATTCTGTTTGACGGCACTAACATGACATACACCAACCTTTTTAACAAATGCATCAAATGCATGCAAAGTAAATGGAGTAGATGAACGTAGAACAACTGTCGTTATTTAATATAATTTGTCCATATTTGACAGCAAATTATTTATTCTTATTTCATCATAACTGAATTACTTGTTAATTTTATTCCAGGATAAATGGAATATAATACAGCTGCAATTTCATTAGCTGAAATGAATTTTTTTGGAGACATTTATACTGAAAAAGAGAAAAACTTTGATCACGCTAGTGAGATACACTCCATTCATTTTGGACTCCTGCTTGTGATTTAATCTTGTTACTTGTTAATGAAAAATTAAAGGAGTTACAGCAAATTTTGTCAGTTTTAGGATAATAAAAGTGCTTGTTCTGCTCACTTTAATTTATTCTTTTTCTGTTTGTCATGTGCCAATTTTTTACACAAACAGAGGCCTCTGCTGACTGAGGTCAGAGGTTGCTGGAGTCATCAAGAGGGTTGGAGATCACCGACTTGTGAATAAGCATGAAGAGGGGCAGGTAGGCCAGGAAGTCCAGCAGGTCCAGAGGAGGAATGTGCTGCAGTTCCAGCCTGATGGCCGCTTCCTGCTCCAGGTGGATCCCACCGGCTTTCAGCTCAAGCAGCAGCTGCTCAGTGCTGATGAAGCCCTGCTGAACGCCCGCGTCTCCCTGCTGCTCCTCCAGAAGGAACAGGAAAAGTTGCTGCAGGAGTCATAATCATAATTGTAGTCATAAACATGACCTGTAACATGGAAAACTGGCTCTAGACTTGTTCTCTGAACTGTTGTGAGTGTTGTTATTGTGTGTGCGCTGTTTGGGGAAGCCTCAGATTACCACAGGCTGTTTCTAGTCTTTTTTGAGTGCACCTGTTTGCACAGTTAATGCAGTCTAGGTACTAATTGTTAGAGGAGGCTGGGAGGGTTATAATCCTTCTGGAAAACAGCCCATTGCCCCCTCCCACCACCAACCTCTCCAGTTAACAACCCTATCCCTAACAGCTCTGTAATTATGATGCCTCCCCTACCTTACCAGGGGCTCGGTTTCCACACCCATGGCCAAAGACTTTCATGTTCCTACTGCCTTTCTGTTGCTCAGTACTTTCTTCTGTGAACGAAGGCCGGGCCAGCTGGTAGACCCGTCCCGGTCCATCTGAGATGAGCCATGTGTCTCCGGCTGATTACAGGGCTGGGCGGAGTGGACGGCATGTTCACTGCTGGGCACTTTAATGAGATTAGAGCTGTGCTAATCTATGAAAAGGGAAAAGCACCCCTCTCTTTCTCTCTCTGGCTTGCTTCCCTCATTTCTATGCATGAGGGCTGAGTGCCTCTCATAAAAAAAAAGCTTGCTGTATAAAGCATGCTTTGGAATTACTCTTCAAAGTGTTTGCCAGTATTTATTTCATTATAATTATACTTGCAGGGCCCATGAAAGAGAGGCGGAGATGGTGTTTGTGGCATGAATGTGACTAATGTGAGAGTTAATCTGATGTTGCGTTGAGTGCACCTCCTGAAAACAAACTCAAGAGTGTAAACATGTGGTGAGGGAAGCTTTCACTGCACCTTTGCTTTGAAGAGCCTCACTTCCAGAGAGTGGAAGTCCATGTCGCTGATTAGTGATCGCATAAACTCACTGAAAGAAAGAAGCCAAAACAATACCATCAACTGGTGAAAGGTTCCTTTGTAAAAAGGCTCGTTAAGATTTAATTTAGGCTGTTTATAAAGTTAGGGGCTGTGGAGAATAATCTTGACAGAATAGCTTGACTTTAAAGGGGACTTCACACCCTCAGGTTTTCAAAACTCATGCCTCCAAGTCCAAAGCAAGATGACTTGAATTACATAATCAGGGTATTTTTCAGACTTTGGGAAACTCCCCACTGTGTCTTTATGGAGTTATGCTTGTGTCTTTATCAAGTGGAAACCTCTGGAGCTGAAAAATTAAGCCACTGCTCATGTTAAAATGCACAGCTTTACAGCATTAAAAAATAAAGTCAGAGCTTGGTACAAAGAACAGTTTTGGCCTCTCTGGATAGTTTTGCCCCTCATAATAACTCAGAGCAGGGTGATTTATGTGTTTATTTTTTTATAACTCATTCACGTAGATAGGGGTTAGGGGTGTGTCCGCTTTGATTGATAGGTGTCCCAACACAGGCAGCTGGAGTCATTCGGTGTCTGCTTGGCCTCATCCAATATTTAGAGCAATTAAACGGCTCCTCTACACTGTGTTTGTGCTGTTGGTGCCTTTTGGAGCATTTATAATGACTTATCTGACTAATATTATGTCTGTTTGGTACAGACCATCATGGAAGTTTGTGCTTAGGTTAGGCGAGTGAAGTATTTGTGTATTATTAGTCTGTTTATCACTAAAAGTTGTTTTTCCCCCAAGAGGCTGCCACAGTAGAGGATGCAACCCTCCCTTTTATCCATGCTTGGGACCAGCACTAGGAGTACACTGGCTTGTGACTCCCAAGGTTGGGATTGTGTCTCCTCTCGAATGCGTCAGGTGAATGTATCATTAATTATCTGTGTCTGTGAAATGAACCCCTGCATCTAATGGATTTAGTCTCTACATGTATCAGTTGAAATGTGACATTTATGTTATTACTGAGACTACCAAAACAGAATGCAGCAGGAATCCTAAATCCCAGAAATGAGTTCTGGTTTGTCTCAAAGTAAGTCATGTGTATTTTGTATCTGATCATTTTCAAAGGATTTTTTATGCCACTTAACACTGACCTATGAATCATTCAAGCTTAAAAAAGTCACCAAACACAGTTTGATATTGAAACAGAAATAAAATGCACTTATAAAAGAGTTGATGGAACACAGAGTGAAACATTCCTCTTTTCTTAACAGATTTGATACTTTTTCAAAATGATAATGAATAGTTGCAGGATTTTGCTGCAGTTCCTGCAAATGATTGCTAGTGTTGGTGAAGTTGCAGGAGTTGGTTTTCTCAGTTGTACTACAACCTCTTATTTTCTACATCTAAGTACTGCAGAGCTGCCCTGGTTTTTGCAGCAGTCATCTATCTTACTTTTTAAAGCTATTACCCGGTGGCACTGTAGCATCCTAGAACCAACAGACAACTGCTCTTGTACATTGGTGACATAAGAATAATTCATTTCACCTTTTAGTATTTCTGGTAGCAAAGGTAGAAATGTTTAAACTTTGTTGTAATTTTGTTTATAGCTTAACATTACTGTGTTACTTTTGGTAATTGGTTTAAAACTCAAAACTTGTGTTAGTTTTTTGGAATCTAGCTATATTTATTTGCACAGCTCATTATCACATGTAAAGGTTCAAAGGGTTCTAGAAATATAAAAAATGGAAAGGAAAAAAAATCACAAGAGAAAGTCACTAACATTTTAAAATAGACACATAAACAAACATGCTTTTAAAAATCGTGAAGATTACCTAACGATACCGAACATCGAAGTATCATAAACTTTTATTTCCTACAGAGATCATTTTCTGCAGTTTTGATTAGCCTACTAAAGAAATCCTATTTTTTTTTGATGAGGGAACCAGGACGATTCTAACTATTGGGCTGGCCTACAAAAACATTTTAGAAGAAACAAAACTTTTGGATTCACAGTTTATTTTCAAGTTTATTTAACTTGTTTTAAGACATGTTTTAAGTTCCTTTTGTTTTACGCTATTATTTTTTTAATGCAGACATGGTCTGCTGGAATAATAGAGGCACAAAAGCAACTCCATAAACCTCCTGAGGACAATGCTCAAAAGTTTTTAAGAGCTAAAGTGGAGCAGCTGGCCTTTAACAAGGACAACACTGGGACAAACAAGTTTGTTGTGAATCACAATAAAAATTATGGCATTCATGTAATCTGTCCAAAAATAGGAAATACTTTGGCGGTATTTTTTGGCGCGCATGTCCAGTATGGTGTTCTGTTTACAGAAGACATGATGGTAAAATGTTCTGAGTCCATTGTGGTTGCTCACAGTGGCCTAGCTGCCAAACAATGCATGGGCACACGGGGACACCCCGCCACAGTAACGGATAAAACTGCTCTGGTTTTGAGCGGGGTCCGTGCAGAGGTTTGGGGAGGGGAGTAAGCAACCGGGGCACACTCTGGTGCAATGTGACCACTTGCAGACAAGCAAAATCTAGGTCCGGTCTGATAATTAGAGGGAGACACAACTGATTGTGCGGGGACAAGCCTCTCCTGTGCAGCGTGTGGCACAGCGACGGTCGTCCCTTCTCTAACGAGCACCCAGTGTTAATGAGCCCCTCCTCACCGAGCGCTCAATGGTCTGTTGGAGCAAAGAATGGCCAAGCACTAGGCCATCGAGTGCAGTGCACGCCTGAGTGCTCCCAGCTCCATGACTGGCCCTTGTCCTCCAACCACCGTGCAAGCAGGGGCTTGATGGGGATGAAGTGAGACAGGGCAGCTAATGATTATTAATTGCACTTGGTTTGCAGTAAAAGAGTCCGAATGCTGGTGCGCTAAGGACACTGGCGTGATAATGGCTCGCGTGAACGAGGGGCGAGGGGACCGGTGATGGACTACAGGGAGGATAATAGCAGCCTAACCCATTTTCTTTTGTTAGGCCGCCTCTGGCACCCTGCTGTGGCCAGCACAGCAGACTTCTCGCTTACGTAATACCCCCAAAATTTTGGCGGTCCCCTTGTTGGGGAGCCAGGATACAGTGAGGCGGGGGCGAAGGGATGCAAACATATCCTGACCTAGTTTGACTTGAAGGTTGTTTTGGGATATTCTGAGCATCCTGATGGGCCACAGGAAACTCAGAGAGTTTATGTCGTGAGGAGATGGTCAAAACGAGTGCTCGTTTTCTCTGTGACTCATTTAGCAAATGTGAGGTTCCAACACGGGATGAGAGCGACAATAACAATGACGGTCACGACTCCACTGATGCCATTCGGGAACCCTGTATGGCAATGTGCTTCTTGGCAGACCACGTGATGCCACCCTGAGGGAATGTGGAGCTGTGTGAGGTGGACTTGTCAAGGAAGCACAATGCCACACAGGGACAGATGGGCTGAGTCAAGGGCCAAAACAGCACAGCACAGAGGATGAGAGGGAGGCAAAAAGAGAGCCAGAGAGATGAGAGAAAGATGAAAAGAAAAGAGGAGCGTGAACAGGGGGAAGGGTGTAATTACTGCACTACTAAACTGCAAGAAATATCTATGAAAATGAGGGAGACACCCCCTCTAAGCCTTACATGATCAGAAAGGCTGATTGTGTAACTACTGTTGCAGCTCATTTCCAAGCTAGGATTACAGACAACAGGATTAACTGAAGCAGGTAAGAGGATCAGCTGAGTTCAGTTGGGATGAGACGGCAGAAGGATGCTATTGTTTTCTCCTTGTTTAGGAGGTGGCATTATGAACGCTGATCTCCTCTCTTCTTATTATTAAAATCGCAAAAAGGAGTTTTGTGGAAAGAGGTTTAATATGGACATTCATTATCATTACTATAATTGCCTCTATAGAGCGCAGACACCCTGGTCTTTCTGTGCCAGCGAGGCAGTCAGTCTACAGGCCTCCTCTAATGCACCACACAAAGGGGCTGTCCGTAAATCACAGGACCCGTGACCCTGGCCCTGTCCTCACTGAGAGGGAGCTCTCACTCTAGGGTGAGGGTTTTGGGTGCAGGCCTTGACCCTCGGGGACCTCTGGTGTAGGCTTGGCTCCACACACTCCTGTCTGTAGGAAGCTATACAGCCCGGGGCAGGAAGAAAGCGCTGTGTGTGGGAATCTGCGACATATGGGGCACAATGAAGAAACACAAGGACGCAGGGGCTGAGCTCCGTCTCAGCAGGGCTCAGTGTTCGGTTATTCCATTATGTATTGATTTGCAAAATATTCTTTTTGGAAAAAAGTGAAAACACCTGTTATACAAACATCTAATTTTGTTCAACCTGCAGCCCAAATTCTCATGTACGTAAAAGGAAAGCATTAAACCCTCATATTTTGAGGATTTTAATTAAAAATACAGAAACGTGGGGACTCATGTTCAGTTTTGTGGTGGATGTAGAAAATGAGGGTAGAAATAAATGATTATTCTCATTAGTGACTTATTTAGTGCATAAATAGCAACAGAAATGTAGGAAGTTGTTAGAGAACTAAAGAAATCTCCGTGCTAAACAATAAAACTTATAAATAAAATATTGTGTGGCAACCACCTGGTTTCACACTTGTTTGAAAATAAACTCATCTCTAGAAAAGTAATTTTGTTTAGCTGTCTTCTCATTGGCCTGCAGCTAATTAGTCTTTTCATTACTGATTATCAATTGATAATTTTCTTGATTTGTTGATGACCAATGAAATAAAACAAAACAGTATAAGAAAAACACTAAAGATGAGACTTTTGTGCTCAATTAATGACTTAAATGATTAACAGGTGTTGTTTCTGATCATGGCATTAAACAAATACTTGATTTTTAAAAGCTTAGGTGTAAGCCTTTTAACTTGGCTAATTATTAATCACTAGACTTTAAATGCAGCCAGGTAACAGGAAGAGGTGGAGGAATAACATGCCAGCTTCCTTAAGTTATTTTGTGTGTTATTACTGTAAAAACTATGTAGTTTGGACCTACCTCTGACTGTTACTCCAACGTAGTGGGTCTTAAACTATTTGTTGGCGTGCCTCATTTCAGAAGCCGAAAAAAAATCTGCCACCCACACCACATAAAATGCATGCCCCACACACCACAATTTTAGCAATGACTAACAATAAAAAGCCTACATTGAAATTTACTTAAATAAAAGTACATATCAAAATCAATGTCAGCTTTTTGAATTCTATGATATCTACAGGACATATGCAGAACTGAAATACTGTTCCCTCTGACCCACAGTGTATAAACAAATATCATCAGTGCAGTACTCTTGTTTGTCTTCTCCACAAAAAAATCATATATGGTCTCCTTAGCTGATGATGAAGATGCAAGGAGTAAAGGTGGTGAAGGTGGAGGAGTTTAAATACCTGGGGTCAACCATCCAACGCAATGGCCGGAGCACAAAAGAGGTGAAGAAGTGAGTGCAGGCAGGGTGGAGTGGGTGATGACGAGTGTCAGGGGTGCTTTGTGACAGAAGGATAGCAGCAAGAGTGAAAGGGAAGGTTTACAAGATGGAAGTGAGACCTGCTATGATGTATGGTTTAGAAAAGGTGCTGACAAAAAGACAGGAGGCAGAGCTGGAGGTGGCAGAAATGAAGATGTTGAGATTTTCCCTGGGAGTGACCAGGATGGACAGGATTAGAAATGAGGACCTCATAGGGACAGCTCAAGTTGAGAAGTTTGAAGACAAAGAAAGATAAGGAAGACTGAGATGGTTTGGACATGTTCAGAGGAGAGATAGTGGATATATTGGACAAAGGATGTTGAAGATGGAGCTGCCAGACAGGAGGAGATGAGGAAGACCACAGAGAAGGTTGATGGATGTAGTGAAGGAGGACATGCAGAGGGTTTGTGTGAGGGAAGAGGATGCAAGGGATAGGGTGAGATGGAGGCAGATGATTGCCAGATCGGCAGATGGCGATTCGTAACGGGAACAGCTGAAAGAAGAAGAAGCAGACTGCCAGACAGGACATCCTATTACAGCATCACGATTGAATCCAGAGCAGTGAAAAGGAGAAGAAGATTCACTTTAATCTCAGTTTATATTTTTCACCTATTTGTTGTGCCTCACCTGCAGTCGCTCTGGGCCCCTGAATAATTTATCATGTCTCCATAAAAGGTCATGTCTCCATAAAAGGTCATGCAAAAATTGATAAATTTTCTCATTAGGATAGGGATGTGTGTGAGTGGGTTAGACACTCACACACATATAAGCAAGATAATTTTAATTTTTTTAAAACAAAGTAAATATTTTGAGTAATAACTCAAAAACTGGTCTTAACAAACAAACAAGAGGATTACTGTTAAGTTTAAGCTTCAGCAAATAGGAAGAATCGTTTGCATTAGCCTGAGGAGTCACACCTGTTTGTCTTTTGCATCCCTTTTTAAGCTATTCAGATTTTTTGTGCTATGTTCCATCATAATTATTATATTTAATGATGTAATAACTTTTTTATGGTAACAGAAGATGCAAGGAAGCCTAATTATAGTCACAACTGCATTTTTGACCAAAGCGTCGTGGATGCATCTTGGCTCTTCGGGTCTCAAAACCTTGACCTCTGAAGTCATATAAAACGTTTCTAAAAGAGGATCAAAGAGGATCCCACACACGACGACAAAAATCACACTCTTATTCTTATTTATGGGAGGTCAGTGGCTCCTGTCCCGGCTTCATTGAGGAGTGTGTTAGTTGGTGACTTACTCCATGGAGGCAATTTTCTGTGCTAGGCTTGCAATTACAGCAAACAGCCTCAGGTCCACGAGCCCATCTGTCACCCTGAAGTCCACCATCTCCAGGATCTGAAAAACGAGGCTCGTGTTCAGCAGTGTGAATGTGTAACATGTGTGGGTACACGAATGGCGAGGGCCTACCCTGTAGACATAGATCTCTTCCTCTTCAGACAGCAGCTCAGGAGGGATGATGGTTTTAAGAGCGAGGAGAACCTGCAAGCAGGAGATGTAGCCATCACCATCGCTGTCTTCCTGCAAAAAAACAGTTATTATGACCTTTAACTCTATTTTGAAGCGTTAAAGAGGGAAAAAAATAGAAGCTTGAAAGTTAATTTCTGATCTTTATTTTCTTTTCAACCTTTGGAAATATTTTAGGAACCCAACGAAAGTAAGGATTAGTGGATTAGTGGTTAGCAAATAAGTTTCTTAAGGCAAAAAGATAAATTTCCATTTTCATTTTCTCAGATTTTAGATTTTTTCTGGTTTTCTTAGTTGTCTTTGATTGCAAACTAGAAAAAAAATCTGTCACAAGTTCTTTAAACATGTCTACTTTAACTCTGAGATGAACATCTTTACCATTTCTGATGATCTGTAAGCCTGTGCTACCATTAGGGGTTAAAAAAAAAATCACCTCACTTCTGACAGGGAGTGCAGCAAATTACAGTGAGTGAAACAGAATATCCTAAAAGAAAAAAGGGGAATGTAAAGGGTTTAAATCCCTTTTCACTTACTGCTTCAAAAGCTCTTTTGTATTCAGCCAGCTTCTCCTGACTGAAAATGCAGTACTTTGCCAAAAAGTCGACTGGAAAGAGAAGAAAACAAAGGCAAAAGTTCAGAGCTGGGAGAACCCAATGTTAGCTGTACTCTCAGAAATACATGAATTAGATTTCAGATGGCAAATTTAGCAACTTTCTGTGAGATATTGAAAAGAAATTTCCAGCTTGAGTAACAACAGCCGGCTTCTCACGGTGTGCATGTGTGTGCAGAGTGGATTAGGGCAATATTTCTCTCCTCTGGTCCCACCGGGGTCAGGGAGGGGGGACAATACGTTGTGAGAGGTTCACAGGGTGTCCAGTTGGCCAAGATCTGGGAGGCAGGGAGTGAAGAAAGGGGGGGTGCAGAGTGGCACTTGGCTGCTGGATCTTTATATGAAGACAGAAAGTGAGATGAATAGATGCTGGGGAAGCTGAAGCAGTCAAGGCCTTGAAATGAACGGCACTGTTGTCGTCCAACAGCGAAAAGGTTTTCACTGTGAGTGAAATGATTTGCATTTGTAGCGCCTAGAGTGTCTGGATTTGATGCGTTTTTAATACTCATTCGATAGAAAAATTTATATATTTCTGTTTGTTGAACAAGAAAAAAAATATTATTATAAGGACAGATGTTTTTATACAAACCCCATTTCCAGAAATGTTGGGATATTTTCCAAAATGCAATAAAAACACCAATCTGTGATATGTTAGTTTGGGTGAACCTTCATACAGAGAAAGGATTTTCAACAGTTTTACTGACCAGCTTCATTGTATTTTGTCAATATTCAGAAATTCTATATTTGAGGGCTGTAATACACCCAACAAAAGTTGGGGCAGAGTTAAAATAAGACTGAAAAGTGCACAGAATGTTCAAGTAATGCCATTTTGGAAGACTCCGCATTAGGCAGGCTAACTGGGAGCATGACTGGGTGTAAAAAAGTGTCCATCAAAGGCTCAGTCTTTGCGAGCAAGAACGGGTTTTAGCTCACATTTGTGCCCAAATCTGTGAAAGATTTGTTTGTCAGTTCAAAAATATCTGTTTTTTTCAGCACAAGACTGCAGAGAATTGCTGGCACAACAATGTCAGAACCTACTGATGAATGTACATGCTCTTCGAGCCCTCAGGCAACACTGCCCAAGAAACCATCATGCCACTGTGGCAAATATAGCCACCTAGGCTCAGGAGTTCTTCAGAAAACTACTGTCACTTAACACAATCTGTCACTGTGTGCAGAAATGCAACTTGATTATGTATTACCAAAAAAGGAAGCCATAAATCAACTCTAGTTCGTTGGGCCTGAGCTTATTTGAGGTGGACTGACAGGCTTTAGAACTGTATGTTGGGGTCAGATGAAAACGACCATCCAGACTATTACCAACAAAAGGCACAAAAGCCAATATCTGTGATGGTATAGGGGCCTTGGCATGCCCACGGCATGAGTTGCATAAATGTCAAGATGATGTCTAGGTTCTGGCCTGGCACACTCTCTCTCCCTCTGTGATCTGGGTTGGTTCACTATGCTGGAGCTCTCTGCTGGAACAGGTGGTCAACGGCAATCAACGGACACACCTGTCTTCACTCTCCTCGTCGTCTCTAGTGTAAGAAGACCAGCTCTACTCCCCCTCAGACCGTTCTACCAGTCTTGATAGCGCGGCAGTGTGGCTAATCTATTGTTTGCAGTTTTCACTTTAACGCCAGCTGTATTATTTTTCCTTTTGCTATTAAATATTCTGAAACTTTTTCTGAAACATTTAAGTCCATTTGCCAGCATTATGACAGAGGCGTAGCGGTTTACACATTCGCCTTACAAGCAAAAAGTCCCTGGTTTGATTACAAGTGGGAGCACAAGTCCCTCTCACCACAAGTCCCTGCATCTGGAAGGGCATCCTGTGCAAAACCTCTGCCAAATTCCTATTGCGGATTAATCTGCTGTGGCGATGCCATGGGGAAAATACAAGGAAGCAGCTGAAGGTACTGCATGTTTTTATGACAGAAGGTACCCTTGACTCTGAGATGAATATTAAGATTTTAGAGGTATATAGTATGGTGCCATCAAGCTGACGTCTCTTCCCAGGATGTCCTTGCCTATTTCAGTGAGAGCCTCCCACCTGATCCCATCAGAATCAGCTTATTTTTGTACAGTAATATGCTGACATGGCCTACAGCAGTCTGTAAAAGTAAGATTTTCTTTTTTTTTTTTTTTTTTTGTAGTAAAGG
>VUQH01081437.1:0-14259 GCA_015106775.1 Etroplus canarensis | reverse complement strand
AAGGTTTACAAGACGGTAGTGAGACCTGCTATGATGTATGGTTTGGAGACTGTGGCACTGACAAAAAGACAGGAGGTGGAGCTGGAGGTGGCAGAGCTGAAGATGTTGAGATTTTCCCTGGGAGTGACCAGGATGGACAGGATTAGAAATGAGTACATCAGAGGGACAGCTCATGTTGAGAAATTTGGAGACAAAGTCAGAGAGGCAAGGCTGAGATGGTTTGGACATGTTCAGAGGAGGGATAGTGGATATATTGGACAAAGGATGTTGAAGATGGAGCTGCCAGGCAGGAGGAGAAGAGGAAGACCACAGAGAAGATTCATGGATGTAGTGAAGGAGGACATGCAGAGGGTTGGTGTGAGGGAAGAGGATGCAAGGGATAGGATGAGATGGAGGCAGATGATCCGCTGTGGGGACCCCTAACGGGAACAGCCGAAAGAAGAAGAAGAAGATATGAAACCCTGAGCAACCCACCCTCCACCCATCATTTCCATAAACAAATTATATCAGTAGTACAAAAACATACACACATTATAACTGAAATTATAATGTATAGCAATACAATACCAAAAAATAAAATAAAATCAACAGTAGGAGGGAATAGAGTAAACACAAAACAGACAAAAAAAAAAACACACACACACATAGACTCCTCCTCCTCATTGTTTCTCTAATCAGGGAGTGTTTGCATTGCCCCAAAATAATTCAGAAAAGGGATCCAGGTCTCTGAGAACTGCTGAGTGGTTCCTTTAAGTGTAAATCTAATCTTCTTTCAGCTTCAGGAAATACATTATGTCCCTTATCCATTTGATAAGAGAGGTCAAGCTATATGCCTGTCTGAAAAAGCCTGACAGAACTCCTGTTCAAACCTTTAGTTAGTGAGTGGTAGCCAATTAGAAGACAGCTGGCTTGACGGGAGGGAGTCTTTGGAGAGAGAAACAATGAGGAGGAGGAAGAAGGCCACACTAAGGCCCAGTATAAGATACATTTTTAACTGTGAATAATGAAAAGCTAGGTTATTGTCCAAGTATAATATTATGAAGCTGGAACTGAGCATTATGGGTCCTTTAAATCAGTACTTTTAGAGTTTGAGGGCTGCATTTATTGACGTTCTTGCAGAAAGTTAAAGGAGTTGTTGTGTCCCCATAGTGTAGTGGTTTACACATTTTATAGTGCGCATGCGCCAACCTGCGTGCAGCCTGTTGCAGATGCTCTGCTCTTTTTTCCTCTTTTTTAAACTTTTAATCGTGCTTTTCAAGCTATAGACTATCTTTTCCGATTCATTTATTTACTTTTCCTATCTACTATGCTGACTGAACAAAGCTTTCAGCGTCCTCCTCACAGGTTTTTTTTTTTTTAAAGTAATTTCCCTCCGGGGATTAATAAAGTATTCTGATTCACTTCACAAGTGAAAGGTCCCTGGTTCGATTCTAGGTGGGGACACAAGCCCCTCTCACCACGGAAGGTTGTGTCAGGAAGGGCATCCAGCATAAACCCTCTGCAAGTTGCCAATGTAGATTAATCCACTGTGGCGACCCCTTGGGGAGAGTACAGGCGAGCAGCCGAAGGTACATTAGTAATAGCGCTTTTTGCTCAATGTAAAAGCGCTACAGCTTTTAGTTAATAAGATTAGTTTGCATCTCTTATTTTTAAACCAAATGGAAAAAAAATCAGTGAAAATGTGAAAAAATGTTGAATTAAGGTGCATAACCACAAATCTCTTTAAAACCACAAAATGACAAAATGTCAGTGACTGATCCTCGAGGACGAGTAACAAGAATCACTACTCCTTCTAGAGTATTAGTCTGGATTGTAATGTCCATAAAATGAGTGTTTGTGTATGTCCCTCTGCCATCTATGCATTAATGCCGTCATTAGCTTTATTTATGGCATTATAATGTCTTCAGATAGGTTAGGGCCAGTCAAGAATAAGGGCTGTAGTCCTTGGGCCTGTACTACAAAGCAGATTCACACTGGCGGTCAGGATAAGTGATCAGGGGGTTATCAGCTTGATAAGTTAACCCAGGGTTCCTAAACTAACCTAATCTAATCGAGCCATTCACATGAAAGGGGGTGGTGTTGGCCGAATCTGACTGATCAGAAACATTTATCACAGCTCTGCCTTGAAACCAGAGAGAATCTGACAGATTACACTTTTTATCCCATTAAATGAATGTTTAAATGTGTGCAAAACAATTGTAGTTTTTATTCTTTCAGCTGCAGCCCTGGTGCAGTTTAACAGTTTGAGCACAAACAAAGAACAACAAAATAACATAACAACAAAATTTAAATGTGGGTTTAGTTTACGTGCAAATTTGATTTGCAAATCATAAAAGTACAAATAGGATGAAATATTAAAGAACGGTTGAATTGTTAAATTGTTTGCAGCCAATAGGAGTTAAATCAAATCAATGACTAAAGTTGCATCTGAGAATCTGTGTTTATTACTGATGTTTAAAGACTTTAGACACTATTAAGAAAACTTAGTTTCTCCTGCTACCTGAGCCCAGAGGTTCGAGGCATCCTCCAGGATCAGTAAAGCTGTTTTCTGACTCCTCCGGAGCATGTTAGCGCCACAGCTAACATTACTGTTAAAGTAGTGATATACACTGGTAAGAAGGGAATCACCATTGTAGTACTGAAAGCCCAGAGTTAACCCTTAAGTTATCTGGATAAACCCAAATCCTGCATTGTGGTGCAGGCCTCTGGGTATGACTGTGAGCCTCCTTGACTTCTCAGTGGGTTTTAGTTCTCATGAACTTGTGCAGGCCAGCTAATAACAAGAAAACTCCTCACTTCCTTTTCATACTTCTCATGGTAGCATGTGATTTGTAATGAGTTGCTGCGTCACTGGTTCCAACATGTTGAACTGTTGCTTTAAGATTAGGGAACCGTTTGCAAATACAGGCATACCTACACCTGCCTTCCTTTCTTCTAGGTGGTGTGTGATGAAAATGGCTCCAAGGGGTACGCCTTTGTCCATTTCGAGACCCAAGATGCAGCTGATCGTGCCATTGAGAAGATGAACGGCATGCTTCTGAATGACCGCAAGGTGTGAGTGTCCGATCATCTTTGAACTGGTGACAGTGGGCGTTCATTGTTGTGCTGCAGGCTTTTGAAGGATTTGCCAGAGCATCCAGAGCTGCTTTTGATATGATATATGACACTTACCATGATACTGAAAGTTGTAGTTTATCTGCATCAAACTGTGATATATTTTGTTTAATGTATAAACCTGACTTGTCTGTTCTTCACTTGTGTTGACTGAACTGACCTCTTGTGTCTTTTTTCAGTTGGTGAGTTTGTGTGTGAATAATATGACTAATACATTCATCTCTTACTACCGCCAGTCTGAAGATAACCTCTAAACTAAGAGACAACAGATTAAAACTTCTTACTTTTCCGTCCTACCAGTTGCATCTTCTGTTGCCTCATTAGTTCACTTGCTGGTCACCCATCTTGGAGTGTTTGTGCGTGTGTGTGTATGACCATGCTTGTGTGTTTTAGTGATGGATCGAATGCAGGAATGCATACTGGATGGCGGAAGGGGAGAGGTCATCTTGGCAAGGTATATAAGATCATTTGGTCCTCCTCAGCTTTCCTTTGTACTGTTCCTCCATCCCTCTCCATCCACCTCCACATCAAGTTTTGGACCAAGAATTAAGATGGTTGCCACTGTGTTGTATAGCATGCCAACGTATCTGCTTGCCTCTGGTGATATTAACAGCAGCTGAATGTATTCATTGTTTACCCCAGGAATGATGAGTCCCATGATGAAATGTAGCGTGAATTTGTCTTGTGGATGTTGTCCTTGTTTTTGTGCTTGCGGGGTTAGGTTTTTGCTGATCGTTCTTACGCGGAACCCCGGACGGCCTGTGTTGTTTTTTTTTTTTAGACTGGAAAATGGAAGTCAAAAGAGATGGAGACTGGTTTGTTTTTTTGTTTTTCTGTTTTGCTGAGACTGCTTTACGAGAGTGTGTTTCTGGTGCTCTCCCTCTATCCTCAGGTTTGTGGGTCGTTTCAAATCGCGCAAAGAACGGGAGGCTGAACTTGGTGCCAAAGCTAAAGAGTTTACCAATGTCTACATCAAGAACTTTGGGGATGATATGGATGACGATCGGCTGAAGGAGATTTTTGACAAATATGGTAAACTGTTGGCTAGGGGCGCATGAAGCATGATCAAAGCCCATACCTGGTTGGTTGTTGTCCCCTTCAAGCTCATTTCATTGTTAAGAGAAGAGCTGCAGCATTTCCAGCACTCCTGCTACTCCGGATTGCGCCACGGAAGTCCCGTTCTGACCACCTGCATGTTGCCAATTTCACCGAACTTTCAGTGACATTCATTCATCTTCTTCTGCTTATCCAATTCAGGGTCACAGGGGACGCTGGGGCCTATCCCAGCTGTAATGGGGCAAAGGACAGGGTACACACTTGACAGGTCACCAGTCCGTCACAGAGCCAACACAGCGAGACAGACAACCATTCACGCTCATCACACAATTTAGAATCGCCAATTAACCTAACCGCTTTGCGTGTCTTTGGGCTGTGGGAGGAAGCCAGAGCACCAAGAGGGAACATGCAGGCTCCACACAGAGGGGCCTAGGCTGACTGGCTGTTGAATTTGAACCCAGACCTTCTTGCTGTGAGGCAACAGGGCTAACCACTGCACTGCCCACCCTCAGTGACAGCAAAAAATTATTTCTGTGTCAAACTGTCCCTAACTTTGATGATGAGGATCATGTCTGGTAAAGAACGTTGGGTCTTCGGCTACAATCCAGAGACAAAACATCATTTTTTTTCTTTTAAATTGTCCAAACCTGTAGGAGGTGCATTGGGTCAGCAGAGCAACCAGGAGCATGCTCATTGTGCACTATGAGTTTGTCCTCCAGGGTAAGACTCAGTGCAGAGTTCTGTTGTATGATCACGAGGTATACTATATGGACAAAAGTATTGGGCCACGCACACGTTACACCTACAGGAGCTTTTATGACATCTCGTTCTAAATCCATCGGTATTAATATAGAGTTGGGCCTCCACTCTTCTGGGATGGCTTCCTGCAAGTTTTTGGCGTGTGTCTGTGGAAATTTTTGCCCACAGAAAAGCATTTGTGAGCTCAGACGCTGATGTTGGATGAGAGGGCCTGGCTCGCAATCTCTGTTCTAGTTCATTCCAAAGGTGTTAGATGGAGTTGAGGTCAGGGCTCTGTGTGGGCCAGGCAAGTTTTTCTGCACCAATTCAACCAATCATAGAGCTTGTGTTTTGCAATGGGCACAGACAAGCTGGAACAGAAAAGGGCCTTCCCCACACTGTTCCTACAAAGTTGGAAGCGTGGAGTTGTCTTGGTAAGCTGAGGTATCAAGATTTTCTTTCACTGGAACAAAGGGACTCAGGCCAATCCCAGAAAAAAACAACCCCATAGCATTATCCCTCTCCACCAAACTTTACAGTGCAGTCAGTCAGATAATGTTCTCCTGTCATTTGCCAAACCCAGACTCATTCATCAGACTGGCAGATAGAGAAATGTGATTCATCACTCCACAGAACACGTTTCCACTGCTCCAGAGTCCACTGGCAGAGTGCTTTAAACCACTCCATCTGATGCTTGGCATTTTGCTTGGCGAGTTAAGGCTTGTGTGCAGCTGCTTGGCTATGAAAAATGCATACAATGAAGCCTCCAGTGCACAGTGCAAACTGACTTGATGCAATGGTGGTATCCTATTATAGGATCACACTTAACTTCAGTGAGCTCTGTAGAACAACCCATTCTTTTACAAATGTTTATAAAGGCAGACTGCATGGCTGCTTATACACCTGCCATAACGGGACTGAATGAAACACCTGAATTCAGTAAATGTGTGTGTCAATACTTTTGTCCATATGCCTGGGATAGAACAACCTGCCAAAATGACCTGAATTTGTGGTTCATTTCATTGAGGTTTTGCACACCACCCTACACCCTTCTTGCTTCTTGGCTTCTGTGACTTTGTCCTTTTCTCTAAAAGGATATCTAAGTCGAAGGGTAAGATAATCTAGCCCACATTGCAGAGCGACAAATGCAGGTGGTCAGAACAGACTCCAAGCAGTTCATGCATTTTTCTCTTAATGAGTTTGAAAACTTTCTGTGCCTTTTTTCTGTGTTCTGGTGTAGCCAAGTGCTGACATTTGGACTCCACTTTTTTGACTTTTTTGCAGGTAAAACACTCAGTGTGAAGGTGATGACAGATCCCACCGGCAAATCCAGAGGGTTTGGATTTGTTAGTTATGAAAAACATGAGGACGCTAACAAGGTACCTTGGACTCTTGGAAATGTGTCACGTATATCTTTAGCCTGGTTCTCTGATAAATTTGTCCTCATTTAAAGGCTGTAGAAGAAATGAACGGCACTGAACTCAACGGCAAGGCTGTGTTCGTGGGCCGAGCTCAGAAGAAAATGGAGCGGCAGGCGGAGCTGAAGAGGAAGTTTGAGCTGCTGAAACAAGAAAGGATCAGTCGTTACCAGGTCTGCAGAAACTAGGCCCTTTGTCAGATTAATCCCACCAATTCTGTATTTTAATTGTACATAAGCTGCTATTTGTAATTAAAGCTTACCTTTCATTTCAGGGAGTTAATCTTTACATTAAGAACCTGGATGACACAATAGATGATGAGAAACTGCGTAAGGAGTTCTCTCCATTTGGATCAATTACAAGTGCTAAGGTACTAGAAGTCAGGTTGATGGCTCAATACAATATGAATAACTAATGGATATCAGTACTTCAATGCTTTTGTGTCTATATGTTAGGTGATGCTGGAGGAAGGCCGCTCCAAGGGCTTTGGCTTTGTCTGCTTCTCCTCCCCTGAAGAAGCAACCAAGGCTGTGACTGAAATGAATGGCCGTATCGTTGGCTCTAAGCCGCTCTACGTGGCTCTTGCTCAGCGCAAAGAGGAGCGCAAAGCCCACCTCACCAACCAGTACATGCAACGTATAGCTGGCATGAGGGCCATGCCGGCTAATGCCATCATTAATCAGTTCCAGCCCACCAGTGGCTACTTCATGCCAGCTGTGCCGCAGGTGTGAGAACCAAATTCGGAACTGATCATGCATTTTAAACAGGCTCTGCTGAATATTTTATATTAAAAAGTGACTGCATTGTTACGCTTTAGTATTTAAAAGGCTCTGTTACAGTCACAAATGTGCAGATACTTGTCATTTTACAGTTCCTGCCAGCATTTAACTTGACTGTTTTTATTTAGTCTCACAGGCTGCTGTTTATTTATTGAAAGTAAGCATCCTCTAAAAATGTATTTCTGCCATTATATTGATTAAGATTGTTTCAATCTCTAATAATTTCATTTTGGTGGCGCTCTCACCTCCCCACTCTTCCATGTGCATTGGTGAAAAGACAGAGCCAGGGAGAACAGCCTGTTACAGAACAGAGCAGCCATTTATGACAAGTCTGAATAGATGGAGGTGGGTTGCAAAGTGGACTGCAGAGACAGCAGTACCCGTAGGCAGGATTAAGCGACTTAAATAGCTGATTTACCAGCGTTGGCTTCATGATTGCCTGGACTAAGGCAGTGCCCAGCGTAATCTACCTACAGGATCACAATGCAGACTAGCTGAATTGATGATAAGCTGGTGAATGTAGTGAAGTATTCAGTAACTAAAGAGTTGGGTGTTTCCCTTAAGTGTTGGTCGAGATCAAAAACAGAGCAAAAAGGAGACTGGGGGCTTAGATTCATCAGGTGGATCGAAACAACATTTTAAAACATATTAAAATTGCATGGTTTGAATGAATTATGCAACATTTATTGATGACTTCATAGCTTAAAATGGGATGATAATTCAGTGTTGTGCTGTAAACACTGTTTCAGTGGCCTCCAAGCTCCCAAAATACATATCTTCCAAGGGGAGATTTTCTAGTAATAAAACCAACAAAAAGATTAAAAAAATAAAATTAGTCAAATCAGCAGTTTCAATGTAATTTTTTTTAACAGATGATGCATTTTACTGTCTTGTGCCCAATAGGCTCAGAATAGGACTACGTACTATGCGCCCAATCAACTGGCCCAAATGCGACCGAATCCCCGATGGCAGCAACAAGGTGGAAGAGGTCAAGGTGAGCGTTGGAGTGTGACGCATATAGTGATGTGATATTGTAAACATATCTGCGCTGAAAGTTTTTAGCTCATGTGTTCAAAAGACCAATGAGCGAATGCCATGGTGAGGCGTCCATATGTTCATCCACCCACCCGCAATTCACAAGAATTGCTATTCCTCCTGCAGTATTGGTCAGTTGTTAGTGAAACCTCCACACAACGATCACCTAATGGGTTTTCCACCAAACCATGCTCAAGCTCATATTTGTCATTTTATGGGAACTTTTCTGTTTTTTGCTGGAATTGCTACTCCTAAGAGTATTGGTTTTTGGATTGTTATGCTCATAAAATTTTTGTTATTTTTTTTCATGCGCCCCTCTGCTGTCTATACGTGAATGCTATTATTAGGTTTATTCATGGCATGATGATGTCTTAGGATAGGGCAGGGCCAGTCAAGAATTAGAGCCATGTCGTCAGCGTAGCGTCGGGTCCTGGCGAGTGATAATGGGGCAATAATCTGGTTCGCCAACACGATCAGCATAACTTTCCTTTTTTTAGGAGCGGAAAACATGAAGGTCAATTTGCAATGTTGCATTGCCACTATTCCTGTATTCACTGTACCTATATTGCTGGCTATTGTGATGGTTGCCTTGTTTTAGGTGGTAGACGTACTGCTAAAATTACTGTGATTGCTTGAAATGTTGCGTGTTACACATGTTGCATACTACTTGGATCCTGTTTGATGGTGATGATCATGCTTTTTTTGGTCATGATCATGGAGATCGTGATCCTATTGGTTGACTCCCACATTGGGAAGGCATGATTGGGGCTTTCCTGTCATCATTATGCTAACATCAATAATATGGTCAATGCTACGACATGCTATGAGATATTTTCATGCTTTTCATGGTTAATATTATGACTGATGAATGTAGTCATAATACTCCAGAACTCAAATACTTTTATTTGGTGGCAATCAAGATGAATTTGTCCTGGATAGGACTGTTTGTGAATCTCCTTGACTTCTCAGTAACCTGTGAATTGTGATGGATCTTAAGCTGAATGAGCTACTACATCATTAATGTTCTGGGTTTTTTGGGGTTTTTTTTCCACCTTAATTTGTTTAATCTGCATTTAATCACTCCCAGGTGGTTTCCAAGGAATGCCCAGCTCGCTGCGTCAGCCAGGACCTCGTGCCAACCTGAGACACATGAGTCCTAGCAGCAGCACACAAGCCCCGCGAGGTGCATTCATTAAAAATTTACATCATCATTTGCTGACTTTGGCTTTGTAATTTTATTGATTCAGAGATGTTTTTCAAGTTCGTAAAACACTGTGTACATTTTGCTTCATTTTCTCTCTTTGCTGCTAGCTGCTGGTCAGACCATGGCTTCACGTCCCTCAATGGGAGTCCCTGGCCCCCGGGCCATGCCGCCGTACAAATATGCCACTGGTGTCCGTAACCCCAACCCCCAGGTGGTCCAGCCTATTACTTTACAGCAGGTATCACATAAACTTCTGCCATATTCTGATTCTGATTAAGCATCCAAATCTTTGCATACGCTATATGGACCTGCTAATCAGTGAATTCAGGTGTTTTGTTCAGTCCCATTGCTACAGATGTAATTAAGCAGCTGGCAATGCAGTCTGCTTTTACAAACATTCCAGTGTGGTGCTGTAATAGGATGCCACCAGTGCAATAATTCAGTTCCTGAAATTTCTTCCCTCCCAGATATTCCACCATCAGCTCTAATAAATATTAAATAAATAAAATAAATGAGTTTGGGTTTGGCAAGTGTCAGGACAACTTTACCTACCTGACTGCATTGTGGCAGTTGTAAAATTTGGTGGAGGAGGGTTAATTCTATGGGATTGTTTTTTTGGTTTCTACAGTAGCCCCTTATTTCCAGTGAACTAAAACATTTTTTACAATTCTTTGCTTCCAACTTTGTGGGAACGGTTTGGGAAAGCACCTTTTCTGTTACAGCATGACTGTGCCCCGGTGTGTAAAGGAAGCTCCATAAAAGAATGGTTGTATGAGTTTGAGTGGAAGAACTTGACTGGCTTGCACAGAGCCCTGACCTCAACCCCATCTAGCACTGCTGGGTTGAACTAGAACAGAGATCTCACAAATGCTCTTGTTCAGGAATGGGGAAAAAGATTCCCACAAACACACTCCAAAATCTTGTGGAAAGCCTTCCCAGACGAGTGGAAGGTGTTATAGCTGTAAAAGGGGGGCCAACTCTATATTAATGCCTATGGATTTGGACTGGAATGTAATAAAGCTCTCATTTGTGAAATGTGTATGTGGTTCAGTATTTTTGTCCGCAGAGTATACTTTTTCTCATTGTGTCTTAACTTTCACTTCCAGACTCAGCCAGCGGTGCACGTTCAGGGCCAGGAGCCTCTCACAGCCTCCATGCTTGCTGCTGCTCCCCCCCAGGAGCAGAAACAGATGCTAGGTAAGACTTACTTTTAACAAATGAGGCTGTTCAATTTCGTTTGGTTAATTAATACTCACTCCCCCTTTTGTTCTATTTTCACTGTAGGAGAGCGTCTGTTCCCACTGATTCAGGCCATGCATGCCAACCTGGCAGGAAAGATCACTGGCATGCTGCTGGAGATTGACAACTCTGAACTGCTGCACATGCTGGAGTCCCATGAATCCCTGCGTTCAAAGGTACTTCACTATCTCGCTGAAACATCCATAATCCATATCCTAGACTATGTCATTACTTATGTGTGCTTTCATGTTTGTACAGGTAGAGGAAGCTGTTGCAGTTCTACAGGCCCACCAAGCAAAGAAAGATGCCACCCAGAAAGTAGGCGGCATGGCTCCAGCTGCTGCCGCTGCCACATCCTGAAGACTCTGTGCTATAACTTGGTAGGAAAAAAACATATTTAGTCAAGCTATTCATGCAGTTTGAATAGGTCGTATATAAAGGTTCTGTGAAACTGATGGGAGAACAATGTGTTGTTTCAGGGCACAGAAAAATGAGCAGAGGATGGGAAGAGACACACTACGCTGACTTCAAACCCCAGAGTCTTCTGACGAATGGTGCAAAAGAAAAATCAAGAAAAAAATGGAAAATAACATTTTAAATATATACTTTGAAAAAATATTACAGTGCATAATTTTGTAGTTCTGTAATACTTTTAAACTGCATACCAAACGCATTTGTGCAAATGAATCTTGAATGAAGGGCCTTTATTTTGTGGAAAAGGGGAGAAACCTTTTTCTTAAAGGAAAAAGAGCCTTGTTCTTTGCTTGAGAGCTTTATGTTTGATTTGAAATGACGGGCTCCTCCATTCTATCATGTTATCAAGGGGTGTGTGGAAATTTCAATAAAGAGATGATATATCAAGGTTACTTGTCTTTTATTAGATATTGCAGTCTCATTGAAGGGCATGCAGTTAGGTCCGTAAGTTTATGGACAATGATGCTCTTTGTATAATTTTCCTTCTGTGATCGAAGTGCAGACTTTACATTTTAGGTCAAAGGGTTTAACAAAAAGATTGCAGTAACTGTGTAGGCATTACAGAGGCTCAAAAGTAATTGGACAACTGACTGACAAGCAGTTTCACCGGCAGATGAGGCCTGTTTTCCTTGTTATTCCACGAAAAATTAAGAAGATACAGATAATCTAAAAGATTTCTTTTCCAGTTCTGGGAAAAATTCTGTGGACAAATGATATTAAGATGAACCTGTACCAGAACAATGGGAGAAGGAAAGGAGCAGCTCAGGATCCAAAGCTACCACATCATCTGTCAAACATGGTGGAGGCAACATTATGGTACGGGCACGCATGGCTGCCAATGGAACTGGGTTACTAGTGTTTATTGATGATGTGACTGCTGATACAAGTAGTACAGTGGCTCCAAGTCCTGTTTTCCGCGTTTTCGCTGTGTTGATGGGTTTATAAACACACGCGGTGGGTCTGAGTGAGTAAACTGACCGAGAACCATCTACGTATAATGAAGACTACAAAGCAGGATTGGGTGACAGTCACTGGTGGAGAGGGTATCATTTACATATAAAGAACAAAAGGCCAATAGTGATACAATCAAATAATGATGAGGGATGATGACATTTGTATCAACATCTCTTAGGACCTCACATTAAAGAGTTTCAGTAAACAGCTACAAAATGCAAGTTCAGCAGCTGTAATCAAATCCAGATCTTTTATCTGCTCAGTTTGTCATGGAATAATGAGGGAACAGGCCTGACAATGACACTGCTTCTTGATCAATTGTCCGGTTACTTCTGAGCCTTTGAAAAAGAGGGATTATGTATAAAAAAAGCTGTGTTTCCTGAACTGTTAATGCAATTCTTTTGCCAAAAACTTCAAATCACATTTTGACAGTTTGCTTTAAACTCCCCAGTGGGGGTGTGCTGCGGCAACATTGCAAAAAAAAAGTGTCATTGATCAAATACTCATGGATTAAATGCATGTGTGTATCTGACAGACACTGATGTAGTGTGTCACAGAAGGCTGAAATAACAAAATCTCTGCACAGGTGCATGAAATGCAATAATGATATATTCTGTTTGGCTACGCTGGTATTAAAGGCAAAAAAGACAGGAAAAGACCTCCCCTGTGATCAATTATCTGTTGAGGATATTGCCATTGCATAGAAACATAATTGTAAAAATCAGTGGTGTGTGGTGACTTTACAAAAGGGCAAGCAGAGACAATGATTTTGTGCTGCCTGACTTTTATAATTTCATATATGCTGACAGACTGGTGCATCTTGCTGCACTTTGACTGGGTGTCTTCCACTTTCTACCCTCCTTTCTAGAAGAATAATTGTCAGATATTTTCACCTCTATGGTTATCATCAAAATATTAACCCTTAGATGACTCCTGCCATCCACCAAACCCAGACTCATCTATGAGAGTGCCAGAAAGAGAAACATGATTCATCACAAATCTCTCTAAAAAATTCTCTCATTATCGCAGCATTTAGCAAATAGAAGTAATTTTGGCAATCTTAACTGCCCTAAAACTAACACTTTTTGACCAAGGTAATCAGTAAAAGAAAACTTATCTGCTAAATCACAGAGTAATGTGCTCATTCACTTGCTAATGCTTCATGTTTCTATGCAAATTTCGCAGAATCAGAAGCAGCTTGTCTAGCATGCTTGTCCCCTTTCAAAAACCACAGGTTTCTCCACAATGCATAAACAAACAGCTTCCCCAGTTCCAACCCTTGTTATGGTGACACAAACACACCCATAGAAACTAAAGATTCCAGTGGCTCTGAGTCAAGCAGACCAACTGTGGCCACAAGATGGCAGAAACTTATTGGATGAATTCAAACAGGCAATAGGAGACACTTTATGGTACAGAGAGCAGTTTGAGATGTAAAGAGAAAGATTCCAATTGAATTCATTTCTAATTTATTTGTGAGTAATATATATATATATACACACACACACACACACACACACACCAAATTCCAGAAAAGTTGGGATGTTCTTTAAATTTGAACACAATTAAAACTAAAAGACTTTCAAATCACATGAGCCAATAGTTTATTCACAACAGAGCATAACTAACATAACAAATGTTTAAACTGAGAACTATTACAATTGTATGCGCAAAATGAGCTCATTTCAAATTTGATGCTTACTACAGGTCTCAAAATAGTGGGGACAGGCGCATGTTTACCATGGTGTAGCATCTCCTCTTCTTTTCAAAACAGTTTGAAGATGTCTGGGCATTAAGGTTATGAATTTCTGGAGTTTTGGTGTTGGAATTCAGTCCCATGCCTTCCAGCTGCTGAAGAGTTCGTGGTCATCTTTGACGTATTTTTCAATTAATGATGCACCAAATGTTCTCTATAGGTGAAAGATCTGGACTGCAGGCAGGCCAATTCAGGACCCAGACTCTTCTCCGATGAAGCCATGTTGTTGTAATGGCTGCAGTATGTGGTTTTCCATTGTCCTGCTGAAATACACAAGGCCTTCCCTGAAATAGACGTCATCTGGAGGAGAGCGTATGTTGCTCTTAAACCTTTATATACACCTTTCAGTATTCATAGTTCCTTCCAAAACCTGCAAGCTGCCCATACCATATGCACTTATGCGCCCCCATACCATCAGAGATGCTGGCTTTTGAACTGAATGATGATAACACACTGGAAGGTCTCCCTCCTCTTTAGCCCGGAGGACGCAGC